>PVHX01005942.1:0-106269 GCA_004024805.1 Geosciurus inauris
TGAGGTTGAATATCTTATTGTGTGCTTAATTGCTTCCCATATATTCTCTTCAATGAAGTGCCTTTCAAGAATTTTGCCTATTTTAAACCCTTAGCTGTTTCTTTTCATGCTATCAAGTTTGGAGAGTTATTTATACTTCTTGGATACAAGTTCTTTACCAACGAGGTGATTATAAAATATTTTCTTCCATTTTTTAGCTTATGTTTTTGTTCTCTTAGTAGTGTCTTTCTCAGAGTAAAAACCTTGATTTTGATGATGTAAATGTTATAAATTTTTAAAAGGAATTTTGCTTAAGATGACATTTCTAAAAACTGTTTGCTTTCCTCGGGTTATGAGGGCTGTCTCCTATGGTGTCTGAATAATTTTCAGATGAACAATATCAAATAAGAACATCTTCATTCCCACCCAATGCAATGATTGGTTGGTTGGCTATGGATATCTGTGTTCACCTAAAAGATCTCATGACATTGTTCCACTAAATGCCTGCCTGCAGTTTTGCTGATGAATCATTATATGGAAGGCACTAGCCAATGGTGTGAGAGGGATTCATATAATGAAACCAGCTCCCTTCCCCTTTCCCTTCCTAATCCAAGCCACTGGCCTCCCCAAGCCCCAGTTCTGTTGCAGACCTTAGACACTGGCTTCGTGACATAAGTCTTTGGAATTAGGTGGCTCTAGCAGGGAGTATAGATGCTGGACAAGTCACCAAATAGGGGTGACAGGAGTATAGGAACATTATGTGTCCTAGAGAGTAGGTCTATGGATATTTTTGAAGGGCAATGAGTAAGCTGGTAAGTCTACTGAGACCTCCCTGATTCTAACGTGGGAGTATGTAAGGACTTCCAAAAGCCAGAGTTCTCTCTAGGTGCCTCAGTTGCAAATGACAGCTCCCTTTACTTTCCAGGATCTCAGGGCCAGAGGCTATTGTGTCTTTTACCATCCATACAATTTCTGTTATTTAGATTATTCCAATAGCCATAGCTAAGTCAACTGTATTGCTGTGGTTTGGATATGGTTGGTACCCCAAAGGTTCATGTGCCAGAGATTCAATCCCCAATGCATTGAGGGGTGATAAAACTTTTTAGAGGTGAGGCTTAGTGGTAGGTGATCAGGTCATTGGGGGGATTTATGCCCATCTCCTGGGAGTGGTTTTGTGCAGGGTATTGTAAAGTGAATTTGGCTTTCTGGAAATATTCTTGCTTCCTCTCTTGTAAGTACCCTCACCAGTGATGACATCTGTCTTGTATAATAGAGCATGAGGCCCTTGTCCTACATGGCTCACTAATCTTGGATTTTTTCACCATTCAAAACTGTAAGCCAAAGTAAAACTCTTTTCCTTACAAAGTCTCAGTTCTTTATAACAGCACCAAATGAATATATATATATATATATATATATATACACACACACACACATACACGCACACACACACACACACACGTATATACACACACATAAACTGATAATCAAAATGTCCAATTTAAGATTTAAGCCAGAAATCTTAATAAGGAGGATCATGCAGAACAATTAGTATGCAAGTCCAGTAAAAGCAGCTGTTGGAGGACACTGCTGAATATCTGGATGAAAAATTAGCCTGTGATTTAAGGAAAATAACTTTTAGTATATAATACTCTGAGGGCTTAAACATATTTCTGAACTAAAAAAAGTTAGTAAATAAATTAAGTGAAGAATTATGATGATTAAAATTGAATCAGGATTTCTAAAGATCAAAAGCAAGAGCTATTTGAAATTACAGAGAAAATAAGTAAAAAAAAAGAGAGATTATAAATGTGATGGAAAAGTTAAGAGTCTTAATAGATAAATCCATGATACTGAACATGTGAATTACAGAAAATATGGGAAAAGCAGCAGCAGATGCACAAGAAACAAACAAACATTAAACACAAAATAGACCAACTACACTAATTTCCTGAACTGAGAAAAGAATGCAGACTTAAAGTGCTTAATCAAATTTTTAGGATAAATTAATGAGAAAGCACATATGTACATAAACATGTCTAGATCCATTTGAGAAGATCCATGATACAGAAAAAATAAAAATTTGTACAAGCTTCCATGTAGACAGCACAAGTTAGTGACATCTGACTTTTCATTTGCAATATTGGAAGTTGAAAGACAGTGGAACTGTCTACAGATAAGTAAGAGAAAAGTTCTATACCCCCAAATTTCTATGCCCAGAAGAGATCAAATAAATCTAATTGTGCAAAAGAGTTGTATTCAAGAATTTAGAAAGCACATCACCTAAGTACCCCATTTGAGTAGAAAGCTTGAAAAAAGACTCTAATTGAAAAATAAAGATGGAGATGATGAACCAAAAAACATACATATTTGTTTAATTATGTTTATCAAAACACAAATGAAAGGCACATAAAATATCAAAAATTCTAATTAAGTGATCCATTGCAATAAATGCTGCAAGTGAGAGTAATAGAGAAGGGGAAGGACAAAGCATTTCAAATATTATATAAGAAGCAAGAAGAAGGCATGGTAATTATTTTACACCTCTCATATTATTAAGGAATTATGATATATTGGACAATTAGGGCATAATGGTGGAAGAATCAGTCCATCTTGTTGGAAAGAAAACCCAAATTACTAAAATAACTTACTCTCAAATAATAGTGAAGTACTATGTGTATGGATAAGGGAACAGGGGATGGAAGCAGCCATGGATGTAAAGGAAGGTGCCATACAACTTCTTAATAGTGTTGGCAAAACTGAAATGAAAAACAACATGATCAAACTAGCAAAATAAGAACAAAAAATGCAATTCTTTGAAAAAATAAATAAAATTGATAAGCCATTAGCCACCCTAATGAAAAGAAGAGAGAAAACCCAAATTACTAAAATTTGTGATGAAAAAGGAAATATCACGACAGACACTATTGAAATACAGAAGATAATTAGAAACTGTTTTGAAAGTTTATACTCCAGTAAAGTAGAAAATCGTGAAGACACTGACAAATTCCTAGAGGCATACAATCTGACCAAACTAAATCAGGAGGACATACACAATTTAAACAGATCAATTTCAAGCAAGGAAACAGAAGACGCCATCAAAAGCTTACCCATCAAGAAAAGCCCAGGACCAGACATTCTCAGCCAAGTTCTACAAGACCTTCAAAGAAGAATTAATACCAATACTCCTCAAATTATTCCATGAAATTGAAAAGGAAGAAACCTTACCAAACTCATTCTATGAGGCTAGTATCACTCTGATTCCAAAACCAGACAAAGACACTTCAAGGAAAGAAAACTTTAGACCAATATCCCTGATGAACATATACACAAAATTTCTCAATAAAATTTTGGCAAATCTCATCAAAAGACATTAAAAAGATGGTGCACCATGATCAAGTGGGGTTCATCTCAGAGATGCAAGGTTGGTTCAACATACAGAAATTAGTAAACATAATTCATCACATCAGTAGACTTAAAGACAACAATCATATGTTTAACTCACTAGATATTGAGAAAGCATTTGACAAAATACAGCACCTCTTCATGTTCAAAACACCAGAAAAACTAGGGATAGTGGGAACATACCTCAACATTGTAAAAGCTATCTATGCTAAGTCCATGGCCAATATCATTCTAAATGGAGAAAGATTGAAAGCATTCCCTCTAAAAACTAAAATAAGACAGGAATGCCCTCTTTCACCACTTCTATTCAACATAGTCCTTGAAACTCTAGCTAGAGCACACAGACAAAAGAAATTAAAGTGATATGCATAGGAAAAGAAGAACTCAAACTATCATCATTTGCTATGACATGAGTCTATATTTAGAATATCCAAAAAATTCCACAAGAAAATTTCCAGAACTAATAAATGAATTTAGCAAAGTAGCAGGATATAAAATCAATACCCATAAATCAATTGCATCTCTATACATAAGTGATGAATTCACTGCAAGAGAAATTAGAAATACCATCCCATTCAAAATAGCCTCAAAAAAATAACATAAAGTACCTGGGAATCAATCTTAAAAAAAGAGGTGAAAGACCTCTACAATGAAAACTAAAGAACACTAAAGAAAGAAATTGAGGAAGACCTCAACAGATGAAAAGATCTCTCATGTTCTTGGATAGGCAGAATTAATATAGTCAAAATGGCAATACTACCAAAACTGCTATATAGATTTAATGCAATTCCTATAAAAATCCCAGTGACATTCTTTATGGAACTAGAAAAAGCAATCATGAAATTCATTCTGAAAAATAAGAGACCCAGAATAGCAAAGGCAGTTCTTAACAAGAAGAGTGAAGCAGGAGGCATTGCAATACTAGACCTTACACTATATTACAGAGCAACAGTAACAAAAACGGCATGGTATTGGTACCAAAACTGACACATAGACCAATGGTACAGAATAGAAGACACAGAGACAAACCCACATAAATATGGTTATCTCGTACTAGACAAAGGTGCCAAAATATACATTGAGAAAAGATAGCCTATTCAACAAATGGTGTGGGGAAAACTGAAAATCCATATGAAGCAGAATAAAATTGAACCCCTATTTTTCACCCTTCACAAAAATCAACTCAAAGTGGATGAAAGACTTAGACACTAGAGTAGAGATCCGGCAACAAATAGAAGAAAATGTAGGCTCAATTCTTTGCCATATCAGATTAGGCTTTGACTTCCTGAACAAGACTCCTAAAATGCAAGAAGTAAAATTAAGAATCAATAAATGGGATGGATTCAAACTAAAAAGATTCTTTTCGGCAAAAGAAACAATCAAGGAGATGAACAGAGAGCTTACATCCTAGGAGAAAATTTTTGCCACACACACATCAGATAGAGCACTGATCTCCAGGATATATAAAGAACTCAAAAAACTTAACACCAAAAAAACAAACAACCCAGTCAATAAATGGGCTAAGGAACTGAACAGACACTTTACAGAAGAAGAAACACAATTGATCAACAAATGTATGAAAAAATGTTCATCATCTCTAGCAATTAGAGAAATGCAAATCAAAACTACTCTAAGATTTTATCTCAGTCCAGTCAGAATGGCAATTATCAAGAATACCAGCAATAGTAAATGTTGGTGAAGATATGGGGAAAAAGGTACACTCATACATTGTCGGTAGGACTGCAAATTGGTACAACCACTAACGAAAGTAGTATGGAGATACCTCAGAAATCTTGGAATGGATCCACCATTTGACTCAGCTATCCCACTCCTCGGTTTATATACAAAGGACTTAAAATCAGCATACTACAGTGACTCAGCCACGTTAATGTTTATAGTAACTCAATTCACAGTAGCTAAACTATGGAACCAACATTGATGCCCTTCAACAGATGAATGGATAAAGAAAATATGGTACATATACACAATGGAATATTACTCAGCCATAAATAAGAATGAGATTATGGCATTTTCAGATAAATGGATGGAACCAGAGAATATCATGCTAAGTGAAATAAGCCAATCCCCCAAACCCAAAAGCTGAATATTTTCTCTAATAAGCGATGCTGATCCATAGTGGGACAGGGGGATAGGGAAGAATGAAGGAACTTTGATTTGTGTAGAGGGGAGTTGGGGCTGTGGGGATCGATAATAGAAAGAGACAGACATTATTACCCTATATACATGTATGATTACATTCTTAGAGTAACTGAACCATGTATAGCCAGAGAAATGAGAAGTTGTACTCCATTTTTGTACTATGAGTCAAGATGCCTTCTATTGTAAAATTAATTCATTAATGAATAAAAACAATAAAAAATAAATAAATAAAAGAGCAAATGGTGCAACAAGCAATGTGCATGAAGTTAGGTAGAGGAACCAAAGCCCAAGAATCAGGGCCTATTTGCCATGTATATGGAGGGAATTTCAGCTGTTACTAGAGTTGCTGAAATGAAGGCTAGCAACTCTCAGGGTCAAAACTAGTCACAAAAATCACAGTAGTCACAAAATCATATACCACAAGACAATTAAAACTAGGTATAATGAAAAAGTAGGGATAATATTTGTGGTTTTGAAGACTTAAAATTATAAAGTGTCATTGTCTTTTCCAAATTGACCTATGTGAACTCATTCAATGTAATTCAAGCCCAAAAATCTCAAAATTTATGTGTTTTATTATTGTGGAACTTGACAATGTGATTTGACATTATATGGAAAGACAAAAGGCCAGGCATAACCAAGACATTCTTGAAGAAGAAGAGCAGGATGAGAAGACATTATATATTTTCCGACATTATATATTTTCCTATCCACAGCCAATATCACACTAGATTTGAATGAAGTCTTTGATATCTGAAAAATCAATATAACAGAATGGAAAATCCACAGATAGATATACTATTGTAGAGAAATGGAGAAATTCTAACCAAAATTAAAATTTGATGCCTACATGTCTCTGCCTCTGGAAATGAACTGTGGGTAGATTTCATATCTAACTATGAGAAACAAAGTTATAAAGCATCTAGAAAAGGAGAAAGGAAGATAAGTTCAAGACGTTTGGCATAGAAAAAGCTGTTCTGAAACAGTACACAAATAAGATAATAATAAAAAGAGATTGATAGATTTTTATCACATTAAAATTAGGAGGATCAGCATTCCATGTACAACTCAAAAGTCACAAAGTAGGAAGCTGTATTTGCAACATGTGTAAGTAACTCAGAATGTTCTAGAGTTCTTTCAAATGTAAATGTGAAAAAAAAGACAACCTAATAGGAAAATGAACCAAGTATTTGAACAGAGTCTTTCTAGACAAATTCAAATGGACAATAAACATGAAAGGTTGATAACTACATTATTATATCATAGGCACATGGCATTTCCTCAGCCTACTACTACCAGGAGCCCATAATTCCAAGTCTGGATCAGAAGTTCACTTACCTTAGGGGGCAACTCTTGGGCTCAGCTGATGGGACTCAGTTTATAGATGTGTAGAGGTGAGATGGGGTGGGAGGGAATTTCTGGCAGCTGTTATGAACGCAGATTTCTAATTCAGTTTCTTGTGCTTATCCCTGGTCTCTCTCCTGAGTTTGGGAATCTCTGTGGATCTGCTTCTGTCTTCAGAATTACTGTATAATGGAGGTTCACCGTGCACCGGCGACTCTTGCATGTTCAGTGTGCACAGGTTACTGTATTACTTTCATGAGTTGAGCAACACAGAACACATACAAATTAAGTCAAGCAACTTTACTACTCACTAGTAAGCAGCAAAGGGCAGTGGAAACCTGATGTTCAAGACAAACTAGATCCCTGAGGCTTAGGAAGACTGCTGCCCAGGGTGGATAGCGTCTTCTCTGAACATGCCCTATTTTGCACTGTGGCTGAGGGATCCTTGCAGTCCTCTCTGCCCTGGTTTTATCCTCAGAGACTACTAGACTCACTCAGCTAAAACATGGAAGGCCATCCTGTACTGGGAAGGGCAGGGTCTGCCTGGTCCCTGTTCTGTCCAGTTCCTCTTTATCTCAGGATGCTACCTTCCTAGCATGCTACAGTTATTCTTGAGAAGTATCAGTGAGGAAAGGGGAAGAGCTGGGTCAGTCAAGGCCATCTGGGGATTTGTCCTGCAAGCTGCCTAAGATTTTTGGCCATACATCCATCTATTCTTGTCACTCTAATCCCATCTGGTTTCTTTCTTCTAGGAATTCTGTAAATGTTCTGGTCTGCTAATCCACATGTTCTTGTTTTGCCATTCTTAGACCTGTGTGTGTCTGTGTGCATGTGTGTGTGTGTGTGTGCACGTGTATGTGCATTCTGTATTAATTTTGTTAAAAATATTTTTGTTATTTTAAGGTTGTGGCAGAATGGTTTGTTTTTACTCTTATCTTAATTCATTTCTTATACGAAGACTCAGTTATTTAATTTTATCTGTAGTACACAAGGGTCTTTGTCATATTCTGACTTTTTGAGGTTTATTTTTCTGCTAGAGTCATTTTCACAATTTTGTTTATATTTTAAAGATGTCTTTTTGCACCAAGGTAAGGAAACATAATGAGTTTTTTATTTGTGTGTGTGTATATATATATACATGTGTGCATTACAATTTTATATTATTTATAAAATAATTTGAGTTTGTAATATCCCCCCCATCACTTTCTGATGTTAATTTATGTAAGAACTTCTTTTAAGATCTTTCACAAAGATTCCTCTAAGAAGTCATAATAACTCAGGGATAGGTTGGATGCTACTTGCAAAGCAATAGATAGTTTTATTTTCCTAGTAGCGATGGAAAAGTAAGGAAATCTTATTCACCAGATCTTGGGAGGGAAGGAGAGGTCAACTTAAAATGGACTGGAGCCAAAATAAAAAGACTGGACCCATAAGAGATTCCTATGCCTGTATTCTCCCTATCCCTACTCGAGAAAGGGAAGAGGATCACGTGTCAGAGTTGGAAAGAGTCTGACTTTCACTAATTTGGATTCATCATCTATTATGTGAGATTAATTAAAGGAACTGCCCTTAAATGGTTTCTGTAACTGGCCTCTCCTGAGAAATGAGTTATAATTTTCCACCCATTTGCCTGGATTAGAATTCTCAAGGTCTAAACTTGACAGGAAAGTACTAGAATGCTGATACTTTGGCTGCAGATCCAAGCCACATTTTCCAGTAATTTAGCTGATATTTGTTACCTCACTGGAGGATGTGTCTGATCCTCAGTTGACTCAAAACTTTCAGGCGAGAAAGTTATGATTAAGTACTCTCTGCAAACCCCAAGTGTGCACTAAAACACAGAACGGCCAATGAACTTTAGCAACTGTGATGTCTGATAGGCACTTGGAGGTTGTTCCCGGCTCCATGCAATAGTCACCTTCCATTATCACCAAGTCTGTAGTAAAGTTCTATTACCTACAAGTGCCTTGAGTAAGAAGTTCCTTGGGAAATAAATGAAGAGATGAGAAATGTCTATGAAAAATGGTAGGGAAAGAGAGAAGTGCTATAGTACAGAGATAAAAGAGGTGCCTGGGCTCATGGCGGGAGAAGCAATGGAAGGGAGAAATTACAGCCGGGCCATGAGGATGCAGACAGGAGAATCCCTTACCCCCTAGAAATCCACTAACCTCTTTAGAAAGTGTTGGACTTTCTGAAGCCAGTTGGGCACAAATTGACATCTTTTTCTTTAAGGAAAGATGATTTTAGGTCCATGAACTTTGGAGCATTTAAATTACATGTAAGATCATATTTAGACATCAAGTTAAATGCAGAAGTCTAATATTCAACCTTATGCATTATGATTATCAATGGATGGTAATAAGATAAGAAAATGATAAAAATGAGTGACTGTCATTCACAGAGAGGCCACAGAGGGAACCACACCAAAACAGAAAACGTGGTTTTCAGTGTTTCTGCAGGCCATTGGGAAATGTGGGTGATGGTAGCCAGGCTGCTTGTCAGTGTAGCTGAAAACTACTTACCACACTGAATGTTGCAGAGGCAGAGAGTTAAACATCCTGAAAGTCATGTGACCGTCTCTAGTAAGGAAGGAGTGTTTCACTTGCAATTAAGTAACATCCTTGGTGAAAAAAAATTGAGGTCATATTTCCCCTAATTTTCTATATTTTCCAAATTATTTTCATGAGTCCATGTCATTTATTACCATTAAGATGTACTTTTCTATAATTTGCAACGTAAAGTAGATAGAGAAAATCTAGACAAAGCAAAGATAAAGAAGATCAGCTGATATTCTCACTTCTAAGTGGTAGCCACTATTCACATTTTAGCTTGTATCATATTAGAATTTGTGAGTGATAGACTGCATTAAGGGCTTCCTTCCCCCCCCTTTCCCTTTGTCTCCATGCACTCTCCCATGTGACTTTAAACTCCTCTCATAAAGTAACAGGGTACTTCTCCCCACTTCCCACCATGTGATTGGCTTTGACCAAAACTTAGGCAAAATCATCCCAAGCCTGGGCCTGCAAGACCTTGCGTAGCCTTTGGCCTCTAACTCTTCAACAAGAACATGCCTGGGCTAGCCTGCTGGAGGAGGAGAAGCAAGTCATCCTAGAATCCCTGCTCCACAAAACAGGCTGAAGTGAGGCTTTGGAACAGATACTCAATACCTGAAAGGATATGGGGCTATCCTACAGGAAAGAGTAGTTGGTGATTTTCCAGGGAATCCCCACAGAAATAAGACTAACAAAAATGAGCTTCTATGTTAAAAAAAAAAAAAAAAATTTCCATTTTGAACAAATTCTTTTTTTATTTTATTTTTTTTCTCAAAAAATTGCATTTTCATACATGTTATCAAACATAACAGAAAAAAACAAATTTTCAGAAGCTGTACACACTGTTCACTGAAAACATTTGTTGAGGCAAATAGAAAAAATTGTTACAATCATAATTTTTCTAACTTTGCCCAAAATTATAAGCAGATTAAATTCTTCATATTAAACACCTTTATATGCACTTTCAATGAACAGTATATATATATATATATATATATATTTTTTTTTTTAATCAACCATCTTTACTATACCCATTCCCCTTTCCTGTTCCCCGCCTCCCCCATGTCGTGTTCAGTGTTCCTCTATTTCTCTTATGTTTCCCATTCCCACCTCCCTTATTCATCAGCATCCACTAATCAGAGAGACCATTCGGCATTTGGTTTTTTGGGATTGGCTTACTTCACTTGGCATAATGCTTTCCAATTCCATCCATTTGCCTGCAAATGCTGTAATTTCATTCTCTTTTATTGCTGAATAATATTCCATTGTGTATATGTACCACAGTTTCTTTATCCATTCATCTATTGAAGGACATCTGGGTTGCTTCCACAGTTTTGCAATTGTGAATTGTGCTGCTATAAACATTGAAGTGGCTGCGTCACTGTAGTGTGCAGTTTTTAAATCTTTAGGGTATAGGCCAAGGAGTGGGATAGCTGGATCAAATGGTGGTTCCATTCCAAGAAAAAAAAAAAAATTTAACTGCAGAGGCAGTTGCTCATCAAGCCTCTAATTTGTTCAGACCTCTGCTTGTTGCTGTGGGGTACGTGGGAGAGAAGGGATATTTTCCTGAATCAGGAGCCCCCATGCTGTGATCATACCCAAGTACAATCAGCCTTCCATCATAGTAGATTCAACCAATTGTAGATCCAAATATTTGGAAAAAAGTTGAATCTGTACTGAGTAATACAGTTGTTTATTTTCTTTTTTTATATATATGTTTATTTTTTAGTTGTAAGTGGACAGAATACCTTTATTTTATTTTTTTTATGTGGTGCTGAGGATCGAACCCAGTGCCTCACACGTGCTAGGCGGGCATGCTACCACTGCACCATAACCCCAGCCCCACAGTTGTTTATTTTCATTGGTCCCAAATAATATAATGCAAAAACTGTTTATATAGTGTTTACATTGTATTAAGTATTATAAATAATCTAGAAATGGTTTAAAGTACACAGAAGGATGTATGTGGATAATATGCAAATACTATGTCATTGTATATGAAGGGACTTGATCATCTGCTGATTTGGGTACTGCAAGAAGTCTTGGAACCAATTCATCATAGATACTGAGGAATGACTGTATTGGAAACCACTTGGTGAGGAGGATTACCTTATGTGGTTGTTGTTGGGCAGGCTTTAGATATTGCTGAAGGTTACAGGATACCTATCACATTGTTACCATGGTGAGTTTGCATACTATTCTGTTACTTTCCAACATATGAGAGAAAAGTACTTTTAGGAAGATCCTCCTTTTTGTTCTGCACAATTCTTGAGATGGCCTGGCATTGGGCATAGGGGTAAATAGTTCAGAACTGGTGGTATTATTTCTTTTGTAAACATTGGAGGAATGCATGGACAGGACAAATCATTTATCTGTAGAAATCAGAGAAGGTTCAATGCAGACATATCAAAGAATGATAAGCCTCAGAAAGACTGAGGCATCTAGATCTCCATTGTCCAATATGATAGCCACTATTGTAGATGGGTATTAAAATTTAAATTTAAAAAATTAAAATGAAAACCTCAGGTCCTCAGTTTCCTTGGACACATTCCCATACCCAGTAGCTACATGGGGCTACAGGCAACATGACATCAGACAGTGTAGGTATAGGACATTTCCATCAGCACAGAAAGATCCACTGGACTGTATTGTTGGAGATAAAGCAGTCAGGCCAGTGTCCCTTTCCTGCCTGCATGCAAGGATATGAGTTGGGTGTGTCTCTGCCACTGTGGTTTTCAAAGGAACAGAGTCCAGGGACTATCCTTTTCTATGCTACTCTTCATGTAGGAACACACCCAGAAAACTTCCCATGCTTGGCTGCCTTTAGCAATCTTTTTATACATGTGCTCCATTGAGCTCCACTATTATTATGTTACCCTCCTAAATCCAGAGAGAATGTCTCACCATTTGGAAAAATTACATGAGAGAAAACCCCAGATGTATGCACAGGGCTCCCTGTGAAATCCAGTCTTAGTACATTGAGTTTAATCCAAATGTATTTCGAAAACAGTGGTTTCAATTGTTGTAAACTACAGAACACATGGAGAATCCCTGGAGAAACAGATGTTAGATCTTCTGATAGCAGTAAAACATCCAAAAAAAATTCTTGTAAATATGAACAAACTTGACTAATAGAGTATTTGGCAGTTAAGGAGATAGGAATGCACGGTGGATGTCATTTGGCTTTCTAAAATAGTGGCATGAGTGTCATTAAAAAAGAAATATTCTTTTAAATGTCTGTTATTTAGTTTTAAAATGAAAAATATTGAATAGTTAAACTTTATTAAGTGTAAAATTGGTTTTTAGAGTGCTTTGGAATGGCAGCTACCAGGAAGCAAAACTTGAGAAATCATTAAAAACAGCTGCTTAAAATAAAAAAATAAATAAAAACTTAAAAAAAAAAAAAAAAGTCAAGAGGCTAAATTTTAGAATCAGGTCCAAAGTGGAACCATGTAAAAGGCTGTTGTTGGTTCTGGATTCATATCCCAGAAAGTACTCTAGTCATGGACAGGACCTAATCTGGGCCCTAAGGACCGTTGTTGTGCATGCAGCTGAAGCTAGATTTGGGGACATTAAGGAGCCCAAAGGCATGACTGGACCCCTTCCAATAGTCTCTCTTTCTTTCTTCTCTTTTGAGTGTATAGGAATTTGTTCCTAGAAGGTAAGAAAAAAGATGAGTTTATCATGAAGAGTGGCATGACGAGGTGTTCAAAGGCCCAATTTTTCTTTCCTAGATAAGGAAAATTCAATTAGTTTACTTCTTTTAGTGTTTGATTTCTCTTTATTTTCTTTCCGTCTATCCCTCTCTCTTTTCCTCTCTCCCTTCCCTCCCTCCTTCCTTCCTTCATTCCTTCCTTCCTTTTTTACTTCCTTCTTTCCTCCCTTCCTCCCCTTCCTTTCTCTTCACTTCTCTTTCTTTCCTTCTCTCTCTTCCTTTATAGTTTTACACATGTAAGGACTTTGGGGCAAGTGGGGTTTAAGGTAGAAAACTACAGGAGATAGTGCTCAATTGCTACTGTATTCAAGAGGAAGTATGTATAAACAAGGGGACTCATGAGACTGATGTAATCATTTTAACAGCCATAAGTTTGGCATCCACCTGGATCTCCTTTCATGAGATGCCCTTAGTAACTGTACCCCACAGCAGAGAAGAAAGACCCAACTTACGAGACAAGTCCTACATCTTTATGACTTCTCCTTCCTTTGCTTATCTTCAGTGTCTGGTTTGGACTTTGCTGTCAGCCTGGATGCTTTCCACCATGAAGTTCCTGTAGTGACTCTGTTTCATCTCCAAGGCCAGAGTGTCTCAAGAACAGGCTGTGTGTGATTCTTCTTTGCTTTCTCAGCAATCAGTTCCTGTAATTTTGTAGTGGATTCCATCAGGACAGATAAATGCATGGAATGAGGTTATAGGGATTTAGCCTAGGTAAGAGAGTTATGGTGGCTGTTATGATTTGGATATGATTTGAATGTGTCCTCCAAAGCTTTATGTGCTCCAGTGTGGTAATGTTAAGAGGCAGGGTTTAGTGTGAAGTCACTGGGGATACCAAGCTCCAAAGGGATTAACATAGCTGTTGTGGGACACTGAGCTGGTTTTCAAGAGACAGTTTTTGCGAAAAAATAGAACCTGGTTCATCCCCATACTCTGGCTTCCTGTCTGACCATGTGACCTCTCTCATACATGCTTCCGCCATGATGCCATCACCATGAGACCCTCAATAGGGACTAACCCACTAGGGACACCTAATCTTGAACTTTCAGCCTTTGAGCTAAATAAACCTCTTTTCTTCGTAAGTATCCAGTTTTACATATCTGTCATAGTAATGGAAAACTGACTCACACAGTTGTTCAGTCAACTTGTAGGGTTTTCTTGTGATGCTGTGCTCTTATGTATCTTCATCCTGAATACTCCTTTTTTTCAACAATCCTACTCAAGATTGTTGCCAAGTTAAAAATGTGATCAAGTGATTATGGTGTGGCCAACCTTCATTTTTGTCATCTGACATTGATGAAGGTCCTATACCTCTGGTGTAAACTCTATGACATGACTTCACCCACACTTAGTGGATTTAATGACAAAGCCAATTCTCAGTAGATTTTTCAATCAATAAGCTTTGTCAAGGTATTTGTATTGTTCATGTGCCATGTGTGTAGAATGCAATAGAATGCACCATCTCCAGAGCTGTCATCCTGGTATGGGCTAGGTTTCCAAAAATATAAAAAGCCTGGACTCTCAAAGAGAATCTGGCTATCGCTTCTAGGAGCACAAAAAGAAATGGCCTACCAATTCATTTTGTATCTACTTTCATATTTTAATGAATAGTTAGAGTAATAATTACCAAATTTCTATATTAAAGAAAAACAAGTCAGCATTTTACACAGTAAATACTGAATTGCACCATTATCTACACATGTGCTGGTTTTCTGTAAATACAGAAATTTGATTTTGTCATTGAAACTATTCATTGCAATTGAAAGCAGATAAATAATGGATGGTGTGCCACTTGTTCATTAAAATTCTATAAAAGGAAAACACACACCAGCTATTCCTTTCATGAATTTGGCCACAGAAGGTTCATACATAATTGTGCTTTGCATTTAATTCTAATTAGCTGTGAACTTGATCCAAGTCACCCCAAACCAAGAGCAAAGGGACTTTCTTGTTTTCCATGTCTGGTTCCAGGTGGAAGAGGCTATAGTCCAGGGAGCTGGGGTCATGTGAATTGGGACTGGACATCTAGGTGCTTGGTTCAAAAAGGGCTGGATCTGATGCAGGGTTCTTTGCTTATCTCTTGCCCAGAGAGGTATGTGATCTGTGACATCAGCCTCTCTAACTACCATGTTCCAGTCTGTTCATCTGGGCAAAGTGTTGGTATTTGCCTCAAAGGTGAGACTAGTATAGACTCAATCAGTACCCCATTAGATGCTCTCTGGAGGCCAACTAAATGCAATTTCCATTGTAACTACACACAATAGCCCATAGCTTCCCATCTACCACAAGTCTTCCCCCACACTAAAATGAGTCTCTCAGACTTTATGTCAGAAACTTAAATTCAAATTTAGTATTTTGAATATGTCTCCTGATTTTTTGTTGTTGTCGTTGTTGTTACCAGAGATTGAACTCAGGGGTACTCAACCACTGAGCCACATTCCCAGCCCATTTTGTGTTTTTATGTAGAGGCAGGGTCTCACTGAGTTGATCAGTGCCTCGCTGTTGCTGAGGCTGGCTTTGAACTTGCAATTCTCCTGTCTCAGCCTCTGAAAGTGCTGGGATTACAAATGTGAGCCACCGCGCCCGGATATGTCTCTCAAATTTTGATGTCAGAAAGTTACCCCCCAACTTAGCATGTTGATGGTGTTTGGAAGTGGAACCTTTGGGAGATAATTAGAATTATGTTAAGTTTATCATGGTGAAGTCCCCAAGATGGGACTAGTGGCTTTTGTAAGAAGAAAAAGAGAGACCTGAACTGACACTCCTTCACCACATGATGCTTTCCATCATGCTGTGATCCAACAAGAAACTCTCACCAGATGCCGAGCAGATGCTGGTGCCATGTTCTTGGAATTCCCATCCTCCAGAACCATGAGCTTCTATTCTTTATAAATTACCCAGTCTGTATTATTCATATATAGCAACAGAAAACAGTAATACACTACCTGAAGGAGTTTTCTGGCCTAGGAAGCATGTTTGTAGAGGGAAGAGGACCAAAGACTGGGAGTCTGGCAGCCTTAGGTGCCACCATCAACCAATGGGGAGGCGTTGGTGGATGTGCAGCCCAGCTCCTCACATCTTGATAAGACCTCGTGAGATGTACTTTTCATGTTGTCTGTCATGGCTTTTTACCTCCAGTGTTGCTAAGCCCAGTTGCTCACAGTAGCAACGACTTCATTAAAAAGACCTTATTGACTTTACTTCCTTCTCCATCTCCCTCTCTTCACCCTCACATTTCTTCTCAGGATCATGTCCCACCAAAACTACTTGTCCCCAGAGTCAGAGTCTGTTGTGGGGAAATCTCAATCTAAGTCACTTGCACCTTGACCAATGTCAGCAGGCAATTGAGACTATTATGCTACACTCTGCCCAGCTTGCTCCACTATGGGAAATGTTTTTGTTCTGTATTCAGTTTTTCAAAATTATGTGTTCCTCAGGAGTGGAAGTCCTGCCTGTCCAGTCTGCTGTCCTGTTAGCAGCATATCACATAGCAATGCCTGACACGTCTAAGTCCTATGCTGTCCTGACTGGGGATGTTGGGAAGCCCCATGTACAAACACTGATCCTGTGGATGGTGGCATCAGGATGCCTTGCAACACTCATCTCAGTGGGAACCCCAGAGCACAGAAATGTCTGGGGTCTGTTAATCAAGACAAATGGCAAATCCTTTGTAGACTCTTCCACTGACTGTGTGCTCAATTAAAAGGGCATTTCTGGAAACATTTGCTGACAAAAACACTGTTCTGGAGTTGGCTGTCCTAACCAGAATCCACAGGCCATTTTCCAGGCTTTGTCTATCCTCTTCCCTGGGTGTCACATATTTTCCCTCCCTCCTTCCTCTACTCCTCTCTCCCTTCCTTCTCTCCCTCCTTCCTCCTGCCTCTTTCTCTCCTTCCCCAATCCTTCCCCCTTCTTGGTCTTCCTCACTCCCTGTTTCCTTTCCCCTCTTCTCCTTCTTCCCTCCCTCACACCTTTTCTTCTTCCCTACCCTTCCTGTGCCTCTCTTACTGGCCTGTCTTTCTCCAGTTCATTTCCTGGCATAGCAGGAGCTTATTATCTAGTGCCTGGATTTCCTGCAGCTCTGAGGCTGTGCACTCAGTCTCAGTATGACTCTCATCTTAACAGCAGTAGGGAGGGAAAGGCAGTCTCCCCAAGGTGCCTGCCATGTCTCTGTTTACCCCTGGATGATTTTTCTCAGGGGAAAGGAGAAAGGAGGACAAATCATGCCTGAACCCTTAAAAACTGGTGGGACCTTGTAGGTACATGCTGTTTTTATTTTTCCAGGAGGACAGGCCAAGCCTTCTTCTTGGAATGATAGAGCCAGTGAGGAAAAGCTGTCTGACTTCCTCGCCCAGATCCTGCCTCTTCTCTCTAGTCCTCCCTTTCCTCACAAGGTTAAGGCCACAATGGTAGCACATTCTGCACAGATTGAATTTGTGGACGAGTGTGAGCCTGGTGGGAGACAGCAGAGAAGGGGCGAATTCCCTTCACATTCACTAAACATCTTAAACCACTTCAGGGGTTTGAGGAAACCCAGGTTGTATTTTGCCAAGCATGTTTCTCCTTCGTTTTCATACCCAAGTGTATTCTAAAGGAAATGAAATCCACATGTTTCTGATCATTTATACTTAAATCATCAAAATATTGCTTTTTAGGGGCTTTGTGTGTCAGGAAACCCTTTCAACCTTTTTCACAGTGGTGTTCGCTGCCTGGTGGAAAGATAAACAGGAAGTGGTGATCTGTAGAGGGCATTCCTGCTGACCCCAGGAAGGGTCCACGGGGCTCGGGCCAGACCCTCCTCTGCATGGACCTAGGCTGGGGCTTCGGGGCGGGGCAGGAAGACTGTGTGCACGCTGCCAAACATCTGGGCTCCATTCCTGCCAGTGTCACGGACTCGCTTCGGGATGTTGGGCACAGACATTTAACCTCCTAGGGCCTTGTTTTCCTCTTAAGTCAATGGAGACTTTTAAGAACTAATTTGATTAGAGCACAATCCAGTCTCTTCAGATTAAAGGAATTTGAGATCCTCCTCCCTCAGCCTCCTCAGTAGCTGGGATTAACGGTACGTTCCACCACACCCAGCAAAAGCCCGGATTGGGTAGGTTGAAAAGGTCTATTATTGGCAACTTCAAATGGCTCAGCCTAAGGAGCTCAATTTAGTTGTCATTATCCAAGCTCTACAGCAAGTGGGACCCTGTGTTAAATAAGGGAGGACAACATAGCCTCCTGCGAACTTAGGGGCACTGGGTGATGATGAGACAGTCCACAAAGATTTGCACCCTGGCTGGATGAAGTTGGGGCCCAAATAGTCTCCCAGTGAGCTTGCAACAGTGGGAAGTCATTTCCTCTCTGAGTAGGGAACCCTGGAAAATGGGTCCAAAGAGGTGGGTTTCAGTGGGGTAAAATGGAACTCTTTACAAGCTGATGGCTTTTCTGAGCTAGAACAAATGAAGACAAGTCTAAAGTATATTTGGAGCTTAACAAATGATAAATTAATTAATTAATTCATACACAAGCAGAACTTGGAATCTCTATTTGGAAAAAACCCGAGGAGAATCTCGATCCAGTTTCGCAACCTATTAACTGTATCACCTCCTTTGTGTTAATCTAAGTCTCAGTTCCCTCATCCAGGAAGTGAGGGGAAATCAACCTGCTGCATAAAACAAAAGAGGTGAAGTGAGTTACCACCTGCACCATGGCAGGTATTAAGAAGTAAGCCCAGCCACAGACCCCAGGACTGAATTTAATCTAGAACACGGTGGGCACGGACATTTAACAGTCACTCAGATAAAGGGCTGAAAGATAGTGAGGCTCGTTTGTGTAGAAATAGGACTCAGGGTGTGGGGAAATTTTTCTTCTCTTTTCTTCTTCCCCTCCTTCCCTCCACCTTTTTTTTTTTTTTTTTTTTTGGCTGTTCAGAATTTATTCCTACTTTGTTAAAGTGCGTGGCTTTGGAAATGATGTTTATTCCCATGACTGCACCCTCATGGCCCATCTAGTGGAACAGAGCCCCAGGCTGGCTGGACATGGCAACTTTAGAAAAGTGGTTGACCGCCTCTCTGGTTGTCAGTCTCCTACATTGTGTTTTGGACCTAGAATGTTCCCCAAAGGTTTGATCCCCAACTTGGTACTGTTGGAAAGTAGTGGTATTTTTTGGAGGTGGGACTCAATGGGAGATTTTAGATCATTGGAGCTACGCCCTCGAAGGAAATTATGGGACCCCAGTCCCTTCTCTTGCCTCTTTTTCACGTCCCAATCATGAGAAGAATGACTTTGTTCTATCTCATGCTCCCTTCCATGATGTGCTGTCTTGCCACAGGACAAAAACCAATGGATACAACCAAACATGAACTGGCACCTCCAATACTGTGAGTTGAAATAAGCCTTTTGTTTTTATACATTGATTATCTCAGGCATTTGTTATAGTGACAGCCTGCTAATACCCCTGTCAATACGAACATGCCTTTGTCCTTTGGAGATGGCAAAAGGCAAACAAACTGGATAAAAACAAATGAAAATCATTGATAGTAGTGTCCTTGATCATAGTGTTGAGAAGTATCCTGAGCTTAGTCTGAGTTCATCTAGAAAGAAATCTTATGATTGATTAGTGATGTCTGCCTTGGGCACAAAAAGGTGAAAAAGTGGCTTACTTGTCATGTACTTGATATCTTTTCTATATCCTCTTATTTCTTTGTGTGAAGTATAGATGCTTTATGTCCCCCATGGGAAGCCAAATTCCTTCAGGGAAAGATGTTTTGTTTTCAGAGTTCACGCAGTAGGGCATGATGTTGGAGGACTGGTTTAAATGGGACATGTCCTAAATTGCACCTCTCATGGAGAAATGAAAAGTTCATTTCAGTTTAGCAGCAAAGAATCTCCTTGTGCATGCAAAAACTTTTCTAATTCTGAGTGTTGTTGTGAGGATTAAGTGAGCTAATAAGTATGCTGCTCTGAACAACTTGCTCTGGGATGCACCCTTACAGCTGGAGTGTCTCCTCCAAGATTCTGCAGGACCTAAAATGTAAAGTTCAAAGTCAGCCTCTACTGGGTCTTTACACAGAACAGTGTACATGTGTTTCTTTAAGCCCTGAGAAGCAGAGCCCCCTCCAATGGTTTAGCAAATAATCTCTTCTTTTGCTTTTAAGACATACATAGTAAATCTACAGTGATTCTTACTTGTGTGAACTTTTCTCCCCAGTGAAACTAAATGCATAGCAAGGGAAAAGGGTAATCTGGAGAAAGATCACCTACAAATATACCGTAAGGTTCTTCTAACCCGTTGCCGGAAACAGCCCAGGCCAAAGTGGGTTTTGTTGGATGTTTGACTATGTAGATTAGCTTCCAATAATTGTGGAAAGAGGAAGTTTATGGAAAGCCCACAGGGCAGGCAAGTTCTGAGAATTTTTCAGACAAACCATTAGTTCTATTGCCTAATTACGCAGCACTGTATACAGTAGGATACTTCCCTGGCTTAAATCTAAGTTTAGGGCTCTGAGCTTCCATGACTGACAGAGAAGCGTGGGTGCCCCATGGGGTGATAACTGACACACATGAGTGCACAGGTGGTCTTTGCACAGCATTGGACTCCAGGGAATGGTTGGAGCTGATTTCTGCTCCTGATTCTCTCTGACCTTGTCCTTGGCCATTTCATTGCAGACTCAGGAAGAGATGATCCTTTCTCAGACTAGGTTGCCAAAATTTCAGCAAAGACACTCATCCACAAATAAGGATAACAAGAACAAGTAGACCCAGAGTGAGAGAAAGGCTTACTCAAGCCACACAGAGCTAAGTGGCAGAGTGGAAGAGGAGTGAATTCAGATCCCAACTCAAGAGATGGAGTAGTAATCAGCAATTATTTGGGGGTATTTCCAATGTAGGTCTTCATTGGAAATTCTTTTCCATGGTGCACAGGTGTTCTTATAGAAACACTCTCCTTTTCTTTTAGTAGATGTTGGTGCCCCAACCATGCAAAACTGAAATGTGTATAAAGTTTATTAAAGCAAATAGCTTCTAGTTGTTATTTTATCTTCTCCCTAGGCTGTGCTGACACTTTTCACATTCAGTGAGGAAGCCACTCAACTCCTTCGAACATCCCCCAGCCAACCTGATATCTTGCCTTGTCCAAGAGGGGCTGCAGGATTATTCAGAGCCCACTTCCCATCTCAAATGGCATCTCCATTTCAAAAGACGTCTTGAGTTAACATGGCTAGAGAGCTAAAGATATTATCCTGCCTAATGGCTGGGCCCTCCAGAGAGCCACCATTCCATCTGGCCTTACCCTATAATGGTGGAATCTATTGGTTCCAACACCTCTGGTCTGCTGGGGGGCATGCATAAGAGGATGTGAGGATAACTCCTAAGTCTCTAACTCCAACACCTTCATTTCCTAAAGATACAATTAGAGGCTGATCAGTTGAAAGTCTGCCTACTAATCACCATCAGAGCCTAACTGGGTTCTAGATGTGATGTTTCTTCCTGCACATACTGTTGCCATTGCCATCTGCCATGAAGTGACACAGCTATGGGGAATGGATGTTTGGTGGAGTGAGGGGGCTTGCCAGAACCTGTGCCATCCTATTTAGAATTTCAGCTTCCCAAACTGTGAGCTAAATAAACCTCTTTTCTTCATAAGTATCCTGCCTCACATGTTTTATTACAGTAACACAAAACAAACTAATACAACTGATGGAGTAGTCTTTGCCTTTAATACCATGTTGAGGCCTAGAGAAAGCCAGAGTCCTCCTTTTCCTTACTCAGTAATATGATTTTATTTCCTTTGAAACTATATTTCAACAGAAAGAGGAAGAGAGAGAAAAAAAGACAGATAGAGAGAGAGAGGGGGAGAGAGAAGGGTGGAGAAGGGAAAATCCAAAATCTGGGCTTATTTTAGGACATTAGGTTATATAATTTAAGGCAGACCTAAAGTGTCTGCTTGCTAGACAATGTCTGTCTCATGGCTTCAGTTCAACAATTTTAACATAAACCATAGAGTGCTTTAATCTATTTCTTCTTTTCTGCTGTTTTTATCTGGGATGGCAAAATCCAACCTCAGCCTTCATCCTAAGTGGAAAACTTCTTAAACCTGCTTCACTAAAATGAGCACTTTTTTGGTTCTTGATCAGTATTTCCAACACAGGTGACCTCCAAAGTTTCAGACAAGGTGATGGGGGTCATAATGTAAACAGCCCAGAGGAGTCTGGGAGATAACAGCTCTTTGAGTATAAACTTTCCTTTCTAATACATCCATAAGAGATGCCCACAGCATCCTGGAGACTCAAATCATTCTGAGTTTAAGTAACTTAAATGCAGAAACTAGGCCTTGTCTCCACTGAGTCACAAGTGAAAGGCTTTCAAGGGCCAGACATAGTAATAGAACAATAGATTAAAAAGCCCATCACCACTAGCAATGTCTCCCCCAAGAGCAAGAAACAAAAGGATAAGCCAAAGAGAAATGAGAGTCTTATGTCAGAGCTGCATGGTACTGCACTGGATAACTCCCAACTTTCCAAACAGTCACAGCTGAGTTTACACTGCTAACTGAAATGGATATATACAAATAATTCTGTTAATTGGAACAGCAAATTCCCTTGCACTTCTTTATTGGTCTGTCACTCTTCCCACCTTGAATTGTGCTTGGTGGTGGACACATTTGTGACTCCTTCGTGCAGGTACCCTCTCTCTGTTCCTCTTGGTGTGACTTCAATGTCATGGGCAATATCTACGTACTATAAAAATGAATGAGTGGATGAACAACATTTTGGGTTTTTTTAATGATGTTTTGGATCAAAAGCCACAGTTGCCATGTTAAGGTGCATTTTATAAATGACAATCCAGCTTTTGATAGTGGCATTGGCATTGTATAACATTTTATGAAAGAAGCTAATGAAAATGCCTGTCATCATGATTTGCCATCAACCTGAAGAACTCTGGGAAACAGGACCTTGAGTTTGCTGTTTTCTTGACTCAGTCTATCAACACTGGAAATTTCCACTGCCCAGATGTCATCCTGAGGGCTAGGATCACCAAGCTCTGCAGCTTTGGACATTATAAGCACTGGGGACTGTTCAAAATGGCAACATTTTGTCTGTTCTTCTAGTAGACCATGAATCTGTGTGGTGGGAGTAATCACAGGGAGAAATAGGAAAAGGACTAAGGTATCCCTAGAGGAGATACCCTACACAATGTTCAGTGAGGACTTCCAGCACAAAGGGAGGTGAGGAATGAGCCCTGGACTTGGGCCTTGCTGCAATTGTCCCAAAGGCTGAGCTCTGAGCCCCAGATCTCATGTATAATCACGGAAAAGCCATTTTCACAGGGTAGGGCTTACAGTGGAAGCTTCCAGCTATTCCAGCACAGATTCTTCTTCTAATTGTCAGAAACCCAAGAGAAAATGCCAAAGCACATAATCTCAGCAGCTCCCAGATTGCACATTACAAATGCGCAACAACAAAAAAACCATAATCTTCTATAGAATCTGTTGCTCAATAATAGATTGCTGAATCCTCATTTTAAGTGAATAATTTTTTCATGGCATCTAATAAAAGCACCCCCAAAGCCAAGCAGAAAGTCATGGGTGTTAGTTGGTGATACTGTGTCGGAAGTTGGCACTGCTTGGTCTGGCCACGCCCTAACCACTTACCTAACTATCTTAAGTCCTGTTTCTTACAAGTTATACCTAACGTGCCATCCTCAAGGACATAGCAAGAGATGGTGAGAATCTGTGTATAGATGTCCCACATGCACCAATATTCATACTATGACAACCCACCAGGAATAGCTGGACAGCCTCCAAGACTGTCATCATTGGTGTTCTTTAACAGTGGCACCATGTGTCAGAGATCTGATACTTAGAACAGGGTCCATACCTGGAGGTATTATGATGGTTTTCAAGTGTCTATAGTAGTGTGACATGAAAAGTTTACTCTAGAAGGACCATTCCAGTGAAGTCACTCAGTTCATTTCACCTGCAGAGTAGGTCCTTCCTGATCAAGGAGAAAGTCCAAACCAAGACTTTTGATCAGGTCCCCTATGGTCATGATCATCAATTAGACATAGACTAATAATTAAAACTGACATTAGATGTTCATGAAATGAAGGATTGTATATGGTAGAATCTTTCTCATGGTCCTTTATAACTTACAAAGAATTTAAAGACATATTTGCCTCTTCTCATTGCCTCAGTTTTCTCATCTGTAGAAAGTGAATAATGGTTTCTGTCCAAGTACTGAAGACTTGGGAAGAATTAATAGAATTTCGCACTACTACACAGAAACAGGGTGCCAATGCTCTCCTTCCAGGATGACCTACAAACAATGAGTGACTGATAGGGAGTACAAAAGACCAGCCCCTGCCCTTAGGAAAAGGCAACTTTGGTGCCATTTACACTGCAAGACTTTCTGTGGGATCAGGCTGTAGTTAGACTTTAGTTGAATTTATACCATTTCCTAGTTTCTCCCTTGTACTATTCCATTATCTTGGAAGACTACAAATTCCAGGTTTCTTTGCGGATAGACTGGATTCATGCAACTGATTCTGTCCAATGGAAAAATGTGATGTACAAAAGTGAGGTATACCTCTTTGAGGTCTTGCCCCTAAGATCTCCCATGATATCCTTCTAGTTTGCATTTTTCTTGGTTTACTCTCTCTTCCCCTTCATTCCCTTGGTGGGACTTAAAAGATTTCAAGATGGTAAAAATAGGAGTACAGAAGGATCCTAAATCCCTGATTAACCACTTGGAAGAAATCTCTCAAGACAGTTGTCTGACTTTCCGTGAATTTTGAGCATGAAAGGACTTTTGATTAATGACTATCTTCCAAACTAGGTAGTGAATTCTGCAAAGGTGAGAACCATCTGCTTGATATAGTGCACAGCTTAGGGAAATTCACAGTCGCTCCCATTACAAACTTCCTCAAGTCAATGTACAACACAATAAAAGAATCAATCTTGACTGCTCCACTTGAATGCAAGGCCCCATCTTCTCTGTGGCCTGCTAACCGTGTCCTAAATGCTGAAGCAACAGAATCTCTTGAAGACTAAAGTGAGACCATGGTGCTCCTCTGTGAGAGCCCTCCATAGCTCCCTTCTCATTTGGAGTAGAATTCTACATGGCCCCAAATTACCTGCCCTGTGAGTATGCACTCAGCTTCCACTACATTGGCCTCTGATGTTTTCCAAACATGCTAGAAGAGCCCTGTCACAAGGCTTTTGTGCTTTCTATGCTTCTTGACAGGAATACTTATATTCCAGATACCCTTACAGCTCACACCTTCTCTGTATTCAGAGGTCTGCTGCAATGTCAACGTCACCTTGTCAGAAAGCCTGTGTTGCCCACTCCAGTGCTGACCATGCCGTCCAGCAGCACTCTCTCTCCAGCCCTCCCTGTCCTCTCATCCTGCTGTGTTTGCTGTCTGTCTACTCGCTCCCCTCCACTGGAACATAGGCTGCATGAGGGCAGTGATTTTATCTTTGATTTTATTGCTCCGTGGGAGAGCAAATAACAGGTCCTCAACAGACACACATTGTATGAAAGGAAGACTGAGGAATGTACAATCATAAAGACATAGGAGATCTTAAAGAAAGAATCCATGCTATAAGATAGCCTATTGTAAACCATAAAACCTGTCCTGGAGTGGGAGTCATTTGGGCTTGCCATTGCCATTTTGAATGACATATAGCTTCCAAATGCTCTAAGACCTCAGAATGTGCCATGAACCCAAGGAGATATAAACTTCTGGGACACAGAAACAGGGATGAAATTCTGGATCAGCTTTGCCTCCGTGTGGCTGAGTTTATACAGTGTCGCTCTGCCTCACTTCAAGTCTTTTTAAAGTAATGCTTTTTTTCTTTTATCCTCATATGAAAAAGGTAAATGTCAAAGCCAGGCTGGCCACAGAACAGAGAGATCTCTGTGCCTACTTGGTAGTAGACATCTTCTGCCCTGTTCCCCTGCTGAACGAGCACTCTGAGGCAGCTTTTATTTTTTTGTCCCATGAAACTCCACCCCTCTCCTGAAGCAGCTGAGGGACCAGGAGCTGGCACCTGAATAGATAAGTTGAGTCAATCTGATTTTCTGCCTTTTTCTGCCTTGGGAATATGAAGTCAAAAACATGAAAATTGCTGAGTGTATAGAATGTTCAGGGGAAGAATTCTGAAGTGGAATAGGTTATAAAGCAGTTTTCAGTGCTTCAATTATAAGCTAATTATAATTGAAATCAGTGACTTCAAGGGAATAGGGACAAGTCCCAAAAGATAATGGGGAGAGAGACAGTATATAAGAAACACAGGTTGTGCCATATGTGTTCCCCTATAGGCACAGGAAGAATAAAGAGCAGAGCGTACATGACCAGGTAGCACAGTTGACCTGAGTTCTCCCTCCCCTACCCCATGCATACTATATACAATCCCAACTGCATGGGTGACAGGGCTCCTGTCTGCTATGAAGCAAAATCGTGTGCAGATTAGTGAACATTCAAACTTCCTGGTCCACCTGTTGGAAGATCTGGAGAGAGCTTGGCAGGAGGGAAGTCTGAGACATACACAGGGCATGGAATCATTAGGAAGAATTTAAGAATGATTGAATGTGGTAGATGGAGTCTGCACCCCGGAGAGAGGCTCTCTGGCCTCTTGATCAACTTGGAGCAGGTGACAAATCTCCTGATAACATCTCTCCTGGAAGGGGCTGTCTGAGAGAGGTTGCAGCTTTCTCTGGGCTCTGAGTCAGCTTGGAAGAAAGTTGTCTAGAATCTTCCTATCACCAAGGCATTTGGGCCCAGCTAGGAGCCTCCTGGTAGAGCAAAAAGGAAAGAAAAAAGATTCTGGGCAGAGTGGAGTTGAAGGTCAGAGTGCATCAGAAGGTGAGTTTGGACCACAGCAAGCCAAAGGCAAGCTGGACTCAGAAGCAAGAAGTACTGCAAATTTACAGAGAAAGATTTCAAATGCTTTCCCTTGAAATATATGAGGAGGTAGGTATGCAAATTTGCTTGACTGTAATAATCACATCAATGTGTATATCAAAGCATCATGTTATAAATGTTAAATATATATAATTTTAATTTAAAAATAAAAATATGGAACAAAACATCAGAAAGCACACAACTAAGAAATCATTTGATGTTGATAATGATATTAATAATATCAAATAATTGACAGAATTGGTTTTGAATCTTGGCTACATTGCTTCAAATTTTGTTCTTTTGGGCTGGGAATATAGCTCAGTTGGTAAAGTGCTTGCCTTGCATGCACAAGGCCCTGGGTTCAATCCCCAGTATCACAAAAAGAACAGTATGTTCTTTTAACATTTCCCTGGATTGCTTATCGGCATAGAGAAAGGAAAAAGGAAAAAGATATGAGAAGAAAAACAATCAGAATACTTATGGATAATGTTTATTAAACCCTAATCATATAGCAGTTCATCCTGTAACCAGTGTCTGGATTAATCCTCTCAACAGGACTATTGTGGCAGGTACTATTATTATAAAATTGATTATGAAAATAAGGAAAAACTGAGGGAAAACATAAGCAAGGAAGAGGGGAGGGGAGGAAGGAAGAGGTTGACCAAGTGCTTATGTATGGGCATACAGCTAATAGAGGAGACAAAATTCAAACTCAGGCCTTTTGAAATCCAAGGATATACTTTCAAGTATGAATGTGAACAGTCTGAACCTGTCAGTATATTTGTCTTTTGTAGCTTACAATGACAGCACTCCCACATGATCGGCTTAGTACTGTTCCTGTACCTTGGCTGGATCACAGAGCCAACCCCTGCTGAGGCCCTCAGAACCTTCTTGGTTTACCGTTCAACTCTAGGCTCTGTGGCTCCTGATCTTACATTTTTCTGGACCTCCCCTTGACTCTGCACCAGTGCTTGTGCAGCCATGAATGTGAGACTCTTAGCTCAGTGATGCCCAAAGTGTCTCACTGTTATTCTAATCAAAGGTATTAGAGCCTTAATTGGCAATCACTTCATCAAGTAAGAAGGGGCTATTCCAGGTACTAGTTAGCCTACTCCTTCACGGTCTAGCAAAGCACAATGCCTCTTACTTTTCTCTGCAGTGCTTATTCCCAAGGTGCACATTTACATAGTCCCTGATGACCTTAACCTCTGCTGCTCCCTTGTCCCATTGCCAAGGCTGAGGGTCACAATACTCAGTTGTGGTCATGCCATGTATACCATGAAGCCATTTCTTCCAAAGTCTTACCCACTATCAACCAGCAAGGAGGAAGTAAGTGCTGACCACCATAGGACAAACAACTTCCTTTTTAAAGTGGAAGTACAGTCTCTCTCTCTCTCTCTCTCTCTTATTCTCTCTCCCCTTAATTACTTCTCCAAATCTCTGCATCCCTTCAGGACCCCTTCAGGTAACATTATGAGTGGTCTCGGGCTTTCATAGAATAAGGGAAGATGGGTCACCTCATTCTCAGCTCCTGCTTTAAACTGCAAATGCACCTAACAAAAGGAAATATAAATTGTCTGATTCATTTCTTGAAGTAAGACACAGTGGGGAGAGAACAATGCAAAGAACAGAATTCCGTTTCCATCCCCACAGGACACCCAATAGGCCTCCTTCACTGGTGTGTGCTTGAGTGGCATTCAGTTCACTGCCATAAAGTGCCAATTCAAAACAGCTCTACAATCAGCAAGGTGGAGTTTTAGGAACTCTTCTCATCTCTGGAGTCTTTCTTCCAGCACCCTCCTTCTGCATCTCTAAGATGTCTGTGCTGAATACTACCCATTCCATTGTACAGACAAACACAGGCGTCCCCAAGATTGCATGCTGCAGAACAGAAGTCACAGGATCAAGATTTTATAATATATATGTCAAACTATATAATATGATACATTACTATTGCATACCATATATCATATATATGATATATATTATATGTTGTACCTAGATATACACATATATATACACACATATGTATAATTTTTTTTTCAACTATAATGGTTTGTCTGCACCAGGGGTACCTGGACAGAAAAGAAATTTGGCATCAGACTCTTCTGCCTGCTTCTTCAGATTACATCAGAATCTTGTTCCTACCTTTTTGGAGAAAAAAAGAAAAGGGGGGGGGGGACACTTACATAATTCTTATCCCTTTTTCCAAAGCAATAAAAAGGCAAATAACACCCTCAGGCCCAAGTGCAACTTGGGATTTGCCTGGCATCTCCTGTGGTGTGGAGGCATTGTGACCTTGCTGGACTGGTGGCTCCTGGCACCCTCCCAGCCCTGGATGTGCTGCACAACCCTAAATAACCCCGCTTCTGCACCATCTGACACAGAGCGCATTTCCCTGATGAATTACCCATGCACAGATAATCAAATAAATCTTTGTCTTGCTACCTGCAGTCGGGATGCCCTGCAAAGTTTCACAGGTCATAGCACAGATCAAATTAAGGTCCAGAATCATGGGTGGGATGGACAGCTCAGGCCTGGCTCTCCAGGGCCACCCTCACAAACATGGCCAGTTCTCCTAGCCAGACGGTGGATTTGGGGGATGTATTGATCATCAGTTTTAGTACCCAGGTGAGCTCCAAAGCAGCAGCAGAGCATCCAGGTGGGGGTGGGGGAGGAGGAGAAATGAGGCAATAAACCATCTTCTTTAAGAAACATGAAAGATTTTGCTTACCCCCAATCTAACTCCCTCAGATAAGGGCAAAACTGGGGGCTTCCCAGTGGCGGACCCACCTCCAAGATAGCAGTGACTGCCTCTTCCCTCTTTCCTGACAGAGAATGCAATCACAAATCGAGAGGCAGATGGTTGCCTTTATATTTCTTTTTCCTTTCTTCTTCGGTTTTTTTTTTTTTTTTTTTTTTTTTACTGCAATACTAAAGCCACCATAAAAAAGCAAAGTTGAACAGACAGAGCTAATAATATAATCATTCAAAACACCTGCAAACAGTGCAGATGGGCAATTTCTGTCTGCAGAATCATCGGTGAAAGACCGCCTCCCCATATGGGCAGTTCCAGAAGCTCAGCTTTGCCCAGCTCTGTCCCTTACCTTAAGAAAACCTGCACAGAGCATATGCACGCTTTTTATAGTCGAGCTGAAGAATTGGTAGCTGATTATTTATGTCCTTCTGCTATGTCTTAGAGTCAGGCAACCTGCAAAGGATTTGTCCACCCTGGCTCCCCAGGTGTCCAGAGACCCACAGGGAGGGCGAGGACCAAGTCTGCAGTCACGTTTGCAATTCTGGGCACAGACAATGGCTATTGTCTGAGAATGGCTCCATCGCCCTCTTCATCACCTACTTGCTTCCTTGAAATAAACAACCCTCAAAAGCCAACAGCCCTGCTTTCTATTTCTCACTGAAAGCACAAAATGTGAATTTGTAGGGAAGGGAAAAAATGTACTATGCAAAGTCTTTTTTATCATATGTCTCTGGTTTACTCGCTCCTCTCTCTCCACCTTCCTACAATGGAACTCAACTGCAAGGAAGAGAGGGAGGGCTGGGAGCCTGTGGCGGAAAGTAGATCACACCTCAACTATAGGGGCAGTTCTGAGAAATCAGCAACTTCCCACATCCACACATAATTACAGGAGGGAAATCGGGACCCAGAGAGGAAAAAAATGGTTTTCCTAAGAAGCCAGAGGCAGAATTGGAGTCCCCACATGGAACTATGCATTGTGAGCTAGGGCCCCTTCCACTGTCCCTCTTCCTTCCACTGGTTGGTTCCATGCATGGATGGATGGGTGGGTAAAAGAGAACTAAAGGTGAAGCTTCCCTGCCAATCAGGGTGAAGCAGCCACAGAATTTGTCTTTCTTCAAGCTGGCCGGGCAGTTCAGCCATCCATACAGGACTAAGTGGCTCCTCCGGATCAGGCATGCTGGGGAGGATGGGATAGGAAAGATTGGGTCTCAGTTCTCACAGAGCTCCATCCAATGGGAGGAACATGTTTGAATAGGAGACATAAACAGTGCCCACAGAAAAGGAGGCAGAATTCAAACCCAGGGTCTAGCAAAAGTCTCAGAGAAGGCCTTCTGGAGGCCATGACAGGAGATTTTCCTTCCTACATGTTATGTAAATCAATTTCTTTCTCATCTTTGCCACCTGAGATGGTGCTACCTTTCTGTTCTCCTGTGAACTGTTTCCATGGGTTCCCTATCTCCCTCTTTGCATTAATCAGAATTCTGTAGAGGAACAAAGCCACAGGATGGACACACACACACACACACACACGGGTGTGCAATTATAAAAGGGAATTTATTAGATTGGTTTACATGATCAGAAGCTGTTTGGAACCTGGAGAGTCAGAGGAATGAGGAATGAGTAGATGCTCAGTTTAAGAACTGGAGCCTCAGAACAAGAAAGACCTATGAATGAATAAAGAAAATGTGATAAATCTACACAATGGAGTTTTACTCAGCCACAAAGAAGAATGAAATGATGGCTTTTGCTGGTAAATGGATGGAATTGGAAGACATCATGCTAAGTGAAATAAGCCAGATGCAGAAGGTCAAGTGTCAAATGTTTTCTCTCGTATGCAGAAACTAGTCCAAAATAAGGGGAAAAAAAAGAGTCTGCGTGTGTGTGGAGGGGGGATGGGAATCTCATGAAAATAGAAAGGCGATTAGTGGAGTAGAGGAAGAGCGCTGAGGGGGAGAAAGGAGGGAAGGGAAGTGGGAGGAATTGTGGTATGATGTTGACCAAACTATCCTGTGTGTATCTATGAATATACCATAGTGAATTTCACTTTTATGTATATCCAAAAGCACAAATTAAAAAATATATATGTGTATATATAAATAGAAGAAAGACCTGTAGAGGAAACGGAACAGGAGGGAGGAGAGGAGAGAAAGGGAAATTACTGAGGACTATACTGGAGCAAATTGTATTCCATGCTGAGATAATGATGTTAAAATGAAGACCAATACTATGTATACTATGATGCACCAATATAAAAAAGAGTGGTATAGAGAGGGAGCACCAGCGATGATGCAGCCCCAGTCAGCAACTGAAGAACTGGTAACTCCCTGGAGAATCACGGGTCAGAGTCATTTTGAGAGAATGAAGAAGCTAGTGTCCTCCGGTGACTGCAGGAACAATCAAAACATTCGCCCAAGTTCACCCAAAACATTCTGCCTCAGTTTCCTCCTTTTTCCATCTTTTGTTTTCCATGTAGGTCCCCAGCCTATGAGATTGTGCCACTCACATTCAGGGCAGGTCTCCCCCTTCAGTTTACTGTCCCATGTGCTAATCATCTCAAGAACACCCTCATCAACACAGCCAGAAATCTCTTAATTTCAGGCATCTCTTAATCCAATCAAGTTGACAATTCAGATTGACCATCACATACTCCATTTCCTGCTCCCCTAGTCCACTTGCCACACTTCAAGCAGAATGATCAATTTAAAGCATTACTAGAGCATCCATTATTCAAAATTTACCAATTACTTCCCATCGCTCTTATCATAATTACTCAAATCATTATAGAGAATTATTTAGGACGCTTTGGGAGGCAAATGATTTTAAAAAAGGAATCTTTCCATGTTAAGAATGACTTAAACAACAAGAGCATTTATGATGTTACATAAACGTCCAGAAATAATAAATGTCTGTTTGGTTCAATAATACCATCAAGAATGTAAATTCCTTCTAGCTTTCCTGGCATCCTCAAGTTGGCTTTTCCCTCTAGTTTGCTTCTCCGTGATCAAAGATGTCTGCAGGAGCTCCACAGATCACCTTTGTACACAGCAGTGCTTGGAGCCAAAAGAAGGACAACACCTGCTATGTCCTCCTTTAAGTCTAGACAACATGTAAGGGAGTCTCTCTGCCCACCCCCACCTCTCTTTTACTGGACTCAACTCCCATCCTCTTGACTAGCATTGTGTCACCTACCTGTGCCAAGAATCAGTCATGGCAAGGAGAATGACTTGCCATGGCTAGACTAAGGACGATTCATCTCCTCAAGGGTTGAGGTGGGGTCAAATCCACCTTAAATCTCAAGGTCACTTCCTAGCTGCACAACATTGAGATTTCATCAGCAGGAAAGAAGGAAAGTAAGGGGAATGTGACACTTCAGTGGTTAACCAACAATGTCTGTGGTCTGTGCTGCAGGACCTGCCAGGAACTGCCCAGCTCTCCTTCAGTCCCAATGTGCTCTTCTCCCCACCTGCCTCACTGTGGTCAACTAGCCACCCACACACATGGGTGCCAGTCAGCTCATAGAGTTGGGAACATCTCTACATCTGCAAAACCAGCAAGACCAAGGCTATCCATTTCTTGATTGGTAGAATGTGCAAAACCATTAAGGCCATCTTGTTTTGCTAATTGTACATACATGCATGCATGTGTCGGTGTATTTAGAAATTCAACCACCTATTCATTTTCCTTATCTTTTATTGGACTAGTTTGAAATATACGGTTATTGAGATACAGTTTATATATTGTGAAATGCAAAGTTAAGTCTATTATGTGATGTTTTCATAAATGTATATACCCACATAACTCATACCCTCATAAAGATTTAGAATATTTCTATCACTCTAGAAAAATTCTTCCTGTATCCTTTCAACTAACGCCCTCCTCCCATCTTCTCCCCAGGAAACTGCTGCTGTGATTTCTTTCATTATAGATTAGTTTTGCCTTTTCTAAAACATAATTTAAATGGAATCATATAAAATGCATTATTTTGTGCTTGGCTTCTTTCACTCAAAGTAGCTTTCATTGAAATTTATCCAAGCTACTAGTGAATCAGAAGCTTGTTCTTTTTTATTACTAAGTAATTTGTCATTGTATGAATTATACAATTTGCTTAGCCATTCCCCCTTTGATGAATATTTAGGTTGCTTACAATTTGGGGCTATCATAAGTATTTCTACTATAACATCGAAGTACAACTCTTTGGGTAAGTATCCCAGAGTAGAGTTGCTTAGTATTTTGATAAGTACATGGTTAACTTTATAAGGAAATGCCAGAATTTTCTAAAATGCTTTGTCATTTTATATTCCATCAGCAATATGTGAGAGATCCATTATTTCACATTCTGGCCAACACTTGGTGTTCTTAAATTCTTAAATTTTAATTTTAGCCATTCTACTAGGTATGATGTAGTGTTCCACTGTTGTATTAATTTGCATTTTAGCAATGATTACTTATGTCAACTCTTTTTCATGTGATTATTGGCAATGATGTCTTTCTATGTGACGTATCTGTTCAAGTCTTTTGCCTATTTTTATAAACAAGGTTGCCTTTTTATTTAATAGTAAGTTTAATAATAATATGTTATTAGTATTTTATTAAACTTATTAACAATATTAATGATATCAGTAAGAGTTTTATATAATCTATATTCAAGTCCTTTGAAATAGTAAAGATTTTTTCTTGCTGAGTCAGTTCCAGAGGTCATTTTTTTTCCTAGAAAATGTTCCCTTTTGCTCTAAGTTTTCAAATTTAAAGCCATAAATTTTCAGAGTATACTCTTATTTACATCTCTGCAAAATCTGTAGTTTTATATACCTTTCCAGTTATAAAATGATTTGTGCCTGATGTCTTTTTGCCTTGCTCAGTCTTGATAGAAGGTCGTCTATTTTTATTGTTTTAAAAACAACATAAGATTTGGTTTCTTTATTTTTTCTTTGTTTTCTGTTTTATTAGTCTTTTCTCTCACCTTTAAAATTTATTCTTTCTATGCTCTTTGATTTACTCTGTCATTTTTTAAAATCTTTCTCAGTTGATGCTTACCTCATAATTTTTCAGATTTCTTCCTCTAAAAGAAATAATTTGAGGATAGATACTTTGCTTTAGGAATTGTTTTAATGTGCAGATTTTTTATTTTTTCAACTTTAAATGCTTTCAGATTTTCAATATTACATCTGTTGGACCCATGAGTTATTTAGAAGTATGACTTTTACTCCAAAATTGTGGGAGAAAATTTTTGAAAAATTAAAAAAATATTTTTGCTATGGATTTTTAAATGGATTACTTTATACTCAAAGAAAGCTGACTTTATGATATTAAAGGCTGACATTTTTTGAGATTAAGACTCAAATGTGGTCATTTTGGCTAGTACTACATGTATTGAAAACAACATGTTTTCTATAATTGTTGATTGCAAGGTTCTCTGTTTATCTGTCTACTAAACAAACTTACCAACTATATTTCAATAATCTACATCCTTAATATTTTTTTTAGTTCTTTGTTACTATTGACAGTTATATTAAATGTATCAATCACCTACAGATAATCTTTTGCATATTTATTTTAGGTACATTGTAAAGTCCAGTTGATGTGTGCCATGAAACATCTTGGGAGATTTTGGCCCGCTGGAAGTTAAGTTTGAATATATCCTCTCTTTCTGTAGTTAGGGCAGTGTAGTGCCAGCTGGGTTACTAGTAGATAACTAGAGAGAATTTCTGTGATCAGTCATTACACCAGCTTTCTGATCTTTACACATTGCTTGTATTTAAATATACACTTAATTGTGTGATAATTTGATGCTTCTCTGGCTAGTTTAGCAAGCACTTGCTACATAACTTGGGTGCACATGCACATGTATATCATAACTAGATGATGAAGAATGAACCACATGGATCTTAAAGGCAAAAGAGGTGTCTACAGGGAGGGAGAATACTGACTTTGATTATGACAAAGGCCTCAGTCATCTCTGCTTGCCTAGTGTCATTCCTGTATCTGACAACAGCTCTCCACCTTTCCTTTGGAGATCTCTCTTCTGTTCATGATCCATGTAGTTTGGGTAAAGCTGCCTTCATTTCTTCACTCTAAGAGTCAACACATGAAAATGGAAGGGCAGATGAACTGAGCAGGCCCAGGTCATCTAACACTGGGCCAATGTTGGGCATCGTGAGAAAGACGTTCTTTCCATGGGGGTTGACAGACTTGTAACCTGTAATTCCAGACTTGTCAGAGAACACCACAGGAAGACTGTCTGAGAAGGAGGCCAACACAGGAAATGGAACTGAGAAAGGAAGAGAGGCCAGGCCCTGGCAAATTATTTTGTGACTCTACCTGAAGGTATGCTTTGAACGTTCCAAAAAGATAGACCGATGGATTTGCTTTTCTTCTATGTGAGTGTGGGTGAACTTTCTGAGCCCTGATGAATATCAAGAGTGGTTCCTCGGGGACTGTCCTTAGAGGGTGCCATTGGGAAGTCCCCTTTCTTTTATTTTTTATTTTTTAAAAATATTTTTTAGTTGTAGATGGACATAATAACTTTATTTATTTATTTATCTATCTATTTATTTATTTATTTATGTGGTGCTGAGGATCGAATCCACACATGCTAGGCAAGAGCTCTACCACTGAGCCACAACCCAGCCCTGAAGTCCCTTTCTTAAGTGATTAGAAAGGCTGGTTCTACTTATTTCCAAGTCAGGGACACAGTGCTTGGGCTTGGTTCATTTAAACCTTTCCCCTTATCCTAAGAATGGCCCCAGGCCTATATTTGCCAATGTGACCCCGACACCTTGCATTTCCTTTCTCAATTCTACACAAATGTGTGAAGTCCCCAATCTATTCATGGCCCCATGCAAAATGCAAAGGTTTGGAGACCCTGGAGCTAGATAGAAATCCTTCTTCCTGGAGGTCCACAGCTTATCCTGACAAGTGCTGGTGTGAAATACTGGAATCATATTACATATTAAATTCATTAAAAAACTACCTGTTTAAGAGAACCCAAAGAAGACTTTTGGACAAGACTACATTGCCCTCTTACCATATGGAATATGTTGTTGGCATTCCCAGTTCTCAGTCATGAACAGGGATGTTCACTGTCAGTCTCTGTGACTCTATGTGGAGGGTTTGTTTTGTTTTTGTTTTAATAATGTACTGGAGATTGTCAGACACTTAACCATTGACCCACATCCCCAGCTCTTTTTTATACAGGGTCTTACTAAGTTGCTAGGGCCTCAAATTGCTGAGGCTGGCTTTGAACTTGTGATCCTCCTACCTCAGCCTCCTGAGTAGCTAGGATTACAGGTGTGTGCCGCCACACCTGGCTCTGTGCAGGTTTTCTCTGTCCCCAGGAGCATGGTGGGCTCCCACCTGACACAGGCCTAACAAAAAAGCCAAATGCTAGTAGAAGATCAGCATTCTTGCCCCTCAGATGGAATAACACTGAGCTATTTTACAGAGTATGTCAGAGGTCTTCAGTGGACAAGTGACACCCTGCAGGTCACGCTCAGCATTGGCTTCCTTCCCTTCTCTATCTCAATTCCTCTTTCCTCCACTGCTACTTGCTGGGATCAGCTTACAAATAAACAACATTCACTTAAATCCTTGTGTCAAGTTCTGATTTTAGATGATTGCATTGTCAAATATTATCCAATTTCTTTGCTTGTGATTATCTATTTTGTTTAAATCTATCTCTTATCTATCTATCATCTATTATCTAGATATATGTCTAGCTCTATGTCTAGCTAAATAGATATATGTAAAAAGACAAAATTACAACAAATTTAGTTTAAAAATCTGAAAGGTTTTATCTATGATTCCAGAGTCAGGCAGCACTCCCCTTTATAAAATAGAATAAGTGTTCCAGTGAGCTGAGCAGAAGAGGTTTGTTTTATAGATAAAGAAGAGCTGAAGAAAGTGAAACAAAGAACAAAGAGTGGATTGGTCACTTCAAAGTTACTATTTTTATCAGTTAAGGAAAGATAAAACAAAACAAAAATAACTATTTGGTTAATATTAAATTGAATTTTTTTGGTACTGATTGAAGCAGAGGGAATTGCATTATCATGTGGACTGAAAAGAGTCTATTTGGAAAATTTGGCTATTCTCTCTCTCCTGATTTCTCAGGTCAGATAACAACTTAGTTTCAATCTGATGTAGTGGAATTTGAATATGAATGACTCCATTTCAACACTTAGTCTGGTCCTTAGGATCTAATATAGTTTCATCCAAAATAATAAGCTCCTATATTTTTTATTTAATTATTATTTATTTATTCATTAATAAGTTTTCTTTCTTAGGGCAGTTTTGGTTCACAGAAAAATGGAGCAGAAGATACAGAGTTCTCATCTGTCACCTGTCCCTGCACATGCATAGCCTCTCCCACTATCAACATCCTCCACCAGAGTGGCACATGCATTATGATTGATGAACCTGCATTGACATACCATAATCACCCATGTTCATAGTTTGCAGTAGGGTTCTTTATTGATTTTACATGTTCTCTGAGTGGTCATTCATTTTTTTAAAAATATATATTTCCTTATATTGAGGCCACTTCCCACATGCCCCCTTAGAAAATATAGCTTTTATGTCAGTCAGCTTTTCATCACTATAAAAAAATACCTGAGAAAATGAACTCATAAAGAAAAAAAGGTTGAGTTTGGCTTATTGTTTTGAAGGTTCCAGTCCATGATCAGTTGGCCTTTTGGGCCTGAGATGAGGCAACACCTCATGGTGGGATGGTGTGACAGAGCAAAGCCATTCCTCTCACAGCCAAGAGGAAGAAGGAAAGGGTGGACAAGGAGGAGGACAAGGTGACTGGAACCCCACAATGGCTTCAAGGGCATGTCCACAGTTACCTAAGGACCTTCTACTGGGCTCCACCTCTTGAAATTTCTACTACCTCCTAACAGCACCATCATGGGCACCAAACCTTTACTACGTGAGTCTTTGGGGGACAGTCAAGAACCAACTATGGCAGTTTGATTCTCAAGTTCATCTTCTTCTCTGTCTCCTTCTATGTCCTTGGTTGGCTGTCAGCCTGGGTTAGCAGGAAACCTGAAGTGTACACCGAGCACATGATCCTTGAACACCTCAGTAGTTCAGGCTCCTCTCTGACATCTGCTCTTCTCCCCTATTAAGGTTTTAGAAATTTTCTTTTTTGCTAACTTTTCTGTTATAAATATGATTTGTATAATATAGAAGATTTAGTAAATACATGTAATCAAAGGAAGAAAAAATGAACAAAATTATCAATATCAAAATGAATAGTGAGAGGAAGAATGCTTTCTGAACCCAAGAGAAAAAAAATAAGACAGGAAAATAAAAATAAAAATATCCTGTATGCTCATGTCCCTTCTACACAGCATTGTACTTAGGCACAAGGGGAAAAGAAGCAACAAAAATTATTCAGCTTGGGAAGAAAGAACAAATACCTCCATATGTAGATGATATTATGTACAGACACTCTTCAGGCACACACACACAAACACACACATTCACAAAGAATTAGAAATCTAAGTACATTCAGCAAGTTTTGGGGGTAGAGAATCAATATTTAAAGCAATCATATTCCTGTAGGTTAGCAGTAAACAATTTAAAAGTTAAGCTAAGAAAGCAATTTCATTTATAATAGCATCAAAAAGAATAAAATACTTAAATTGATCCAAAAAAAGTACATAACTTATAGAGTGAAAACTATAAGACATTACTGAAAAGAATTAGAGATCTAAACAATTAGAAAGGCATTTCATGCTCATGGATAAGAAACTAGTATTGTTCAGATGGTGGTATGTCCCAAATTATCTTCTGCTTCAAGATTCTTGTCAAAAACAAGCTCCCTTTTTGCAGAAATGTATGATCAGAAATGATCACAAAATTCATACACAAATGCAAAGGAGCTAGAATAGACAAAAACATCTTGGAAAAGAACAGAATTTGAGGACCCCCATTTCCTCCATTTTTTCCATTTGAGGACTCTCTCTGTAACTCACTACAGAGCTACAGTATGTTACTGGCATAAGGAATAGAACTGAGAATTCAGAAAACAAATCCTTTCATTTGTTGTCAACTGACTTTTAACAAGGACACACAACCACTACATAGAGAAAGAATACACTTTCTGACAAATGATTTGGGAACAATTGGATATTCACCTATAGAAAAATAAAATCAGATCCCTTTCTTACCCTATGCAAAAGATTTAACTTGAAATGATTAATACCTTTCAATGCAAAAGCTAAAACTAATATTCTTTGAAGAAAATACGGGATTAAATCTTTGTGATCAATGTTAACAAATAGAGTCTTAGATAGGGCACCAAAAGCAAGGGAGCCGATATGGTGGCATGTGCTATAATCCTTGTCACTCGGGAAATTGAAATAGGAGGATCACAAATTTGAGGCTATCCTCGACAACTTAGTGAGAACTGTCTCAAAATAAAAATATATATATATATAAAGAACTGGGGATGTAGATCAGTGGTAAAACACCACTGGATTCAATCCCTAGTGCAAAAAAAAGTGTGTGTGTGGGGATGAGTAGATGAATTGGACTTAATTTAAATTAAAAACTTCTGTTCTGTAGGTGATATCACCAAGAAAAAATATTTGAAAATCAAATATTTCACCTGGGACTTCTATATAGAGAGTATATGTAAAGAATTCATATCAGATAATAATAAAAAAGATGAATATTGGATCTAGAATCTGAATAGTCCTCTAAAAAGGACATACAAATGATCAGAAAGTACATGAAAAGACATTCAACATCATTAGTCATTAAGGAAATACAAACCAAAACCACAATAATATACTGCTTTGCATACTATGATGGCTGTATGAAAGAGATAGGTTAGAGAAGGTGTTGCTGAAAATGTGAGGAAATTGAATCCTTCATACATTTCTAGTGAGAATGCAAAATGGTGCAGCCATTTGGGCAGTTTGGTAGTTTTTCAGAAAATGAAACAGAATGACCATAGGACCCTGCAATTTCATTCCTAGGTATAGACCCGAGAAATAGAAATATGTGTCCACACAAAAATTATGTACACAAGTGTTTACAGCAGCATTATTCATAATAATCACAAAGTGGAACCAACCCAAATGCGCATCAAATGATGAATGGATAAATAAAATGTAATATATCCAAACAATGAATTATTATAATCCAGCAACAAAAAAAATGGAATGAAGTAGTAACATATTGTACAACATGCAGGGACCTTGGGAACATGATGCTACATGAAAATAGCCAGTTACAAGAGGCCACATATTGTATAATAACATTCGTAAGACATATCTAAAATAAGCAAACAATTTAACAGGAGCATTATATACTATGTGAATGATATCGCAATGCAATTGTTAAAATATCTCCAACTCTCCAAAATAATTATTGTTAATATATTTAGTAAAATAACTTTCAAAAAGCAAATACGTACAAACATACACAAAAAAATGCTATTGTCCATTAGCAGTACTGTGCCAATAAATATTCTTTTTTAATGTTATTTTTTTAAGTTTCCCATTTGTTGTGTATGCATGTCTTATAATTTGTCTAAACAATCTTGACCAACCACTATGTTGCTTCTAATTAGTTGTTACTATAAACAATACTGTGCTGAATATCTTTTGGCTGACTGTGTCAATAGATATCCATATCTTGAGAACCAAAACAGCAAAGTCCCTTATGACCTTGAAGGATGAGTCATTTCATTTTCTCACCAGTGGTTCTATGCTTAATGCCTGATTTCCCACACCCTCATTATCTCAGATTTTATCTGTTTGAAAAAAGTTTTGTCAATCTTATTTGGCTTATTCTTTCTGATTAGGAATGATTATTTACACATCTCCAGTTGAGTCTGCATAATGCCAAAGAACCTAAAGAAAAATAAAGAAAAATTTGATACGTGTTTTGAAGTAGCTTGTGGGACTCTATTTTGACTGACCTATCTATCTAATACACTGTTTATGTGCTGGTCAGAATGTCCTAAGAGAAGGACCCTGCTTATCCATCCCATCCTGAGCCAGTCCGCACAGAGAACTCGGCTGGCTAGTGTTACCATTGCGGACATTCTGGTGATCAGTGAGGTGTGGATTTCCAAGGAAGACTCTCATACTGATTTGGCATCCTCAAACTTCATATATGAGGTTTTAAAGATCTAAGAATGGAGATACATAAACTATTCTGCAATATGGTTTTGGCTTACAGACCCATGAGCTTCTGAAGAGTGGGATCCATGAATATTCATTGACTTATAGGTCTACCCAATCAATACAAAGCACAGAAATGCATAAACAAGACTAAATATTTCCTAAATGCAATGTAATGTCTTTAATTGTATCCAGGGGCAGAAAAGGGATATAAGTTGGAAAACTGGTGAAATCCAAACGAAACTTAGAATTAGTTAATAATAATGCACAAAAGTTGTGACAAATGTACCATCATTACATAAGACATAAACATTAGGCTTAACTGGATGAAGGATATATGGGAATTCTTTTTCCAAGTTTTTGTAAATCTAAAATTATTCCAAAATATTAAAACATTCAAAAGTAAAGAAAGAAAATAGTAAATAGTAAATGTTTTATTTCATAAATGTCAGTTCTTTTTCCACTTATTCTTTCACCTGTCTAGTAGAATCAGCTAATTCTTTTTTTTTTTTTGCATTTTATTTTTTATTTTTTTAAATGCATTTCAAGTCATAGTAGATATATAGAGCTCAATTTTCCATCTCTCCTGTTGCAAACAAGATAGAGTCACACCATTCATTTCTTCATACAGGAACCTAGGGTAGTGATGTCCATCTCATTGCACCATTCTTGCTAAACCCAATTCCCCTCCCCTCCTTCACCTCCTCCCGTCCCATCCAAACAGCTAATTCTCAAAGTAACAATTGAAGAGTTGATGGAACAATAAATCCACTCAACTGGTTTAAAACCCTTTTCTTTCTCAACCTTCCAGGTTACAACGTATTTAGTAACAGGAGCTTATTTGGTCACTCGTGATTTAAAAACCATTCCTATACCTCTGCTATGTACCCTGGAGGTTAGGGAAGAGGAGGCCCCTGCAGCCTTCATTCAGATCCTCTGAGCCCATCCAGCATGTGCATTTTTTAGGTGTGAAAATGGAGTTCCCAGATGGAATGGAATAGTCTTCATTTTTTTTCTCTGACATTATTTTTAAATGACGTTAAAGAAGTACTATCTCATGCAGGCCTAGTGTCTTTCTTCCAACCTGGATGCTGGCACAGTACAGGGGCCATAGGACATCAGGGGACTTTCTCTTTATTTTTGCCCTTTTCTCCCTGGGTAGATCCATTCAGACGGGGGTAAGGTCCAACCACCCACCTCTTACTTGTTTAATGAGGCCATAGAAAAGTCTCTGAGAGGTTGTTTCCTAATTGGAGATTACGGTTTTTAACAATGTTTGCTGAAAGAGAGAAAACAGGGTCTTGCAGGCTCTGCAGTGGCTTCCTGCCATGCAGTTGTGTTATTGCTAAATATCCTCCTGCCCTCTCAAAATCTTTTGCTTTTATAAAAAGCAACAATCATTTGAATAATTACAAAACTGAAAATACTTTCTTTTCTGTGTACTGTTTTCCTCCAAGCAAGAGCTCTGCTTTCATCTGATACACAAAAGAGCAATAGTTCTCTGATGAACTAAGACACATGGAATATCTCATTAACATTAAAATTCTGTCTCTCGTCATTAGTTTCATTCGCAACGAATGTGTCAGTTCTCAAGAAAGAAGTGCAGAGGCGATGACCTCATCTCACTTTTTTTTTAAGGTATATTAAAGAAAAAAGAAGGACATGTGGTTCACTTTTAGGACAAGGGTTTGCTGAGACTACTGCCTGGGGATGACTTCCCTGCTTCAAGGTCCTGATTGTTTTTGGATACTCAAACACATTCTGAATGTGTCTACTACCATTTCTGTGTTTCTATCATCTTGGAATCTCTAGAGTTAATCAACCCCTAGTGTCTAGACCAATGTATGAACCTGGATAACTCAGTCCAGGAGAATAGAAACTAAGGAATTCACAAGAATGAAAGCACTGTAGTTTCCTTACTCAGCTTCATGGAGACTTTCTGGAATTTCATGGAGTCCCCAGGAGCTATCAGGCATTACAGCAAACTAAGTAAATGGATTCTAGCAGGCACTCCAACAAGTATCAGACTGTATCACTGAATACTTAATCATCCAGACAGGTCCAGAAGTATCTAGAATGTATTCCCATGATGAGTGAGAAGACCTTCAAGATTTTGGAAACCCCTAGGCCCAGAAGACACTGCATTTTCCTATGAATGCAGACACACGAAGTTACAGGCATGTTCTTCCTATATGTCCTCCAGTAAAGGATCTCCACATTGCTCTCAAAAGCCAATGATAAGCCAATCACTGTGGCACATGCCTGTCATCCTAGCGACTCTAGAGACTGAGGCAGGAGGATTGCAAGTTCAAAGCCAACCTCAGCAACTTAGCAAGGCTCTAAGCAACTCTGCAAGACCTTATCTCAAAATTAAAAAAAAAAAAAATCAAAAGGCTTGGGAATGTGGCTCAGCGGTTAAGCACCCTTGGGTTCAATCTCCAGTAAACCACCCTCCCCACCCCAAATAAAAGCCAATGAATGACATTCTCTTTACATCACTTCTGGACTCCCAGCCTGAGATGAGTTCTTACTTCTTCCAGCCCCCTGATCATTCAGAAAAACCTGTTCAAATTACTCATTGGTGTGACATCTCGTGAGAAACTGACAACTCCAGTTCTAGTAGAAGAAAGTATAATATATTTTCAGAAAGCATTGCCATGACCACCCCAAATGCTCTCCAGTCCGGCATGGTTCTGAAGATCTTAGTGAGATTATAAAAGCAACACATTTTATCAGGGCACTTAAAAATTAGAGCTCAACTACTATGCCTATACTCTTGGGCTTCCATTCCGTGCCTTAGTCCACTCCCGTGTTGCTGTTCTCTTATTCTGACCCCCTAGTTCTGTTATTCCTCCTCCTCTTGATCTCTGAGCTTCTTTGATTACTTCCTCTGAGAGACTGAGACTGAAAATAGCAACACTAACCATACTCAAAGCTTTACATAATTTAAGTAAACCTGCAAGTAGATAATTTAAATCAGGTGCATCCCCAAATGCTCTATTTGGATGTGTCCTATGCTCTTCAGAGGGACTTCTATAATAACCACATCTCATTTCCAAGGCCCATGAATTTTTCTTTAAAGAACTAAACAGATCTCAACATTGAGCTCCTGGCTTTCTCTAAGATCCAACTTCATTGGGAAAGTCTATACTGGTTTTTTTTGTTTTTTTTTTTTTGGTCAAACTGTTATTGATAATGTAGACTGATTGCAAAAATGGTCTCAATGTTTTCCTCCAAATATCTGCACTCCTGAAAGATAATGTTGTAACTTCTTCCACAAAGAGATGGAATGTTATTTCCTCTCTTCTCGGATGTAGACTGGACTCATGACCATGGTTGATCAATAGACTGTAGCAGATGAGACAGTGCATGAGTCCCAGAAAAAGAACTCCAGTGAACTTGTGTGCTTTCCATGTTTCTTGAAATATACCCAGACTATCCTGGTGAAGGATAAGAGAGCACAGAGAACAGAGCCAACTCATTCAAGTAGTTCAGCGTAAGCTACTCTATACCATACAGTTCCTGTCTGACCCAGCTGACCATACACACATTAACAGCTTCGGATGAAAGCCACTGAGAAAAATCACCCTATGACTCCTCAGCTCATGAGAAATTACACATGATTATGGTTTAAAACCTTTCAATTTTGGAATGGTTTTGCCTCAAGAATTAGCAGAATCAAAAGTAGGTATCAAAAAAATGGGTTGCTACAATAACAAAAGCCTGAAATATGTAGCACTGGCTTTGGGACTAGATAGATGTGGAAGCTGAAAAACAGTGGGGAAACTGCTAACAAACGTAGGAAAATGTTTAGGAAATTGTTATAGGGAGATATAAAAATGTCTACTTATGAAATGGCTAAACAATTATTAAACATATATTCCTGTGGCAATATGGAAGATCAGGTACTCATTTATGGACCTACAGACTTTGGAAAGGTGATTTCTAAGCAGGATTTTGGAAGTATTAGGTGGTTACACCTAGATGATAGGATACGGTTGTAATAAAAATGAAAGTTAAGGAAAACATTAGCCAGTGTGCAATCAGAATTTACATAGATTACAGAGGGGTATAACTTGACAGATTAGAAAATCTTTCTTTTTTAATCTCTAGTCTCTCCAGCTGAAAAAATATTCTCAACATAAAGTGAGGAGGTACTGGTTATGGTTCTGGATAAGACTGAGTGAGTATACCTCTTCTATTGCCTGGAGAATCAAATCTAGGCAAAATCTGTGAATCAGCTGTCCAATAATTCTGAAAGATGATACTATATATATATTTTGTGCTGCTGAGGATTGAACACAGGGCCTTGTGCATGAAGGGTAAGCACTTTACCAACTGAGCTAGATCCCCAGCCCAGGAGATAGTATTAAGCAGATTGGGAAAGAAGGCTGGAATTCAAAGCATGATCAAACTGGTGGTTTAGGGGATGCTGGCAAAGAGTTGAGCATTTGTGTAATGAGAGTCTCAGAGGACAGGAGAGAGGTAGCAAGTGCAAAAATGTATTAGAACAAATAATGCCTGATAAGTTCAAAAATTTGCCAAAAAACATAAACTTAGAGTCAAGACTAAACAAATCTGAAAAAAGAAAAACCCAAAGAACACCATGCCAAGACACATTATAATTTATCATCCCCAAACTAAATGAATAGAATTAAGATCTTGAAACCAGCAAGAGAAAAACAAAGCATTACCTATGCAGGTAAAAAAAAAATTCAAATGATATTAGATATCTCATCAGAAGATCAGAAGGAAGTGGCACAATATTTTTCAAGTTCTAAAATAAAATTGTTAATCTAGAGTTCTATATCCAGTGAAAATATCCTTTCAGAATGAAGAGAAAATCAAGCATTTTCTGATGAAGGGAACTTAGAGAATCTATCCCCATAAGACCCACCCTAAAACAATGGCTAGAGGAAATTCTCTCAACAGAGAGAAAATGATAAAAGAAGGAATGAACCTTGGAATATCAGGAAAGCAGAAAGAACACTGGAAAGGGCAAGATCAAAATGGTATTCTTAAAGTATGTTCACATGTTATACAGGAAGGCCCTGAAAAGAAAGTAGGTACAAAATAAAAAATCTCAGAAAGAACAAGCAAAAAATAAAATGGAATGGCATATTTAAACTTATATCAATAGTCATATTTTTTAAATTATCAAAAATAACACTTAAAAGCTGAAGATTGGTGGAACATATTTTTTAAATGACTCAATTATATACTGTGAATAAGAAACTTACAAACCTTATGATAAATTCAGATTGAAAGTAGAAGAATGGAAAAGAGATATACTATAAATACTCAAAAACTTATAAATTTATGTTGATGTGCACACATGTATAATGATGTAATTTTTGATAGCAACAATATAAAGTAGGAGGGGAATAGAATTTTATAGTAAATGAATTTTATAAGCAAGTTGAGTTAAATTGGTATTAATCCAAACTAGATAGTTATAAATTTACAATTCACATGATAATGGTAGTTCTCAATTCCCAAGGAAACCACTAAGAAGGTAATGAAAGCATATAGTAAAAGAAATGAAAAAGACAGTAAGATTGTACACAAGAACACACACACACACACAAAAGCAGTAATGGCAGAATCAAAGAACTAAAAAGACAAGACATATAAAAAACAAAGCAAAATGGCAGACATAATCTGATTGTTCCAGTAGTTACACTAGATGTAAATAGATTAAGCTCTCCAATTAAAAGGCAGAGGTAAAGAAATGACCAAAGTACATGTTGTATTCAATATGAGAACTTCCTCATATTAAGAAAGAACACTCACAATGAATCACTTACATCTAGTATCTTAGAATTAATATCATGCCTAATACTGAGAAATTGAATGTTTCCCCATGAGGTTTAGGACTAGGCAAGAATGTTCTCTTGTCATTGCTATTAAACATAGAATTGGAAGATTTAGATAAAACAAAAGGTAAGGCATTAAAAGAAATAAAAGACATATAGCTTAGAAAGAAATAAATACAATTGTGCCTATTTATAGATTGTGTGATTGTCTACACATAAAATAATAGAAAAGATTCTGGGGGATGCATATCAGCCAAACTCCAGTCTTAAATATTAAGCACATTGTATGTAGTTAATTACTCCAGACCATCAGGGCTATGAGGTCATCAGATTTGATTTCTCTTAAAATCTGATTATCTAAACTGTTTATGTCATTTGTAATATTACACTCAGTTAATATAATAGCTGAAGTAAATGAGTCATATTATTTCAGATTCTAAACTATTTTGAGTTAGAAAATAGAGAATTTCCAAAAATTTACCTTAGAGTTACAAGTGACTTCAGCAAATTTCATAGGAAGTAAAATCAATGTGCAAAAATTGACTATATTTTGGGCACATGGAAATAAGTAAAACATATAAACATCATTTATAATTGATAAATTAGAATTCTTATGTGTAAATTTAACAAAATATGTATGTCAAGATAAAAATGATAATGAAAGAAACAAAAGACTCTAATTTTAAAAATCCATGTTCACTGATTAGAAGATTCAATATAGTGAGTTCTTCCCAAATTGATATGATTGACACACGGCATTGATTACAGAATTTCTGGGATAACAAAATCTCAGCAAGATGTTTCTCTAGATAGAGACAAGATTATTGCAAAATATATAAGAGAAGAAAAAAGAGCAAGAATAACCAAAATAGTTCTAGAAGAGAAAAATGAAGTTGGAGAAATTTTTCTATCCTGCTTTAAGACTTATTATGTAGCTACAATAATCAAGGCTGTGTAGTGGCAGAGGAGGGAAACACAGAGAGATCAGCAAACAGAATAGAAAATCCTGAGTAGTCACTCACAAGTTCAGGCAGCTGATTTTTGATAAAGTTGCAAAATAAACGTAATGGAAAAAAATGGTACTATTACATATACTCCATAGATACATATACATCTTGATCTAAACCTCACAACTTAGGCAAGAATTAGCTCAAAACATATCATGGGTTTAAATATAAATTTATAAAACTCTAATAAGAATATATATATGTATATATATAATGAAGTTTTCACAAGCAAGAGCTTAGTAAATGGTTCTTAGACATAACATCTATAGTATGATCCATTAAAGAAAAAAACTCAGTGAAATGGGCTTTATAAAAATGAGACATTTTTACCTTGTGAAAAATCTTATTGCATGGATAAGGAAAAAGCTATAGACTGGGAAATGTATTTGCAAACAGCGTGTAGCATGTATACAAAAGTTAATTCTCAACAGAAAAACAAACAATCCAATAAGAAAATGTTAAAAGATAGTCATTTCACTGAAGATGGTATACAGATGACAGATAAGTCAATGCAAACATGTTCATCACTAGCCACTAGGGAAATGTGAGTTAGAGTAAGATGAATGCCACTGCACAATTATCACCTTGAATAACATAAAAAAGTACTGGCAATATCAAGTGTTAGTGAGGGTGAAAGAGCAGTTTGAGTCCTCATACATTGCTGATGGGAATGCAAAATGGTATGAAAATTGTGGTAAACAGTGTTCAGTTTCTTATAATTGTAAACATACGCTTATGCTTTAACCAAGCAATCTCACTCATAGATATTGACTCTAGAATTTTTAAACCATTATTTCCTCACTAAAACCTGTGAACAAATATTTAAGAGAGGTTCTATTCATAATTATCCCAAACTGGAAGCAGCCCAAGTACCTTCAATGAGTGAATTTCACTTGCACGCTGTGGTATATCCATACATGGGAATCCTGTTCATCAGTGCAAAATGAAAAGTACTGATGATACAAGCAAAAAATAACAGGCATTGAGCTGAGTAAGTATAATGTTGAAAACTTAATGTACTTTTCCATTCCATTCACATGACTTTCTTGGAGATAAAATAGTGATGGAAAACAGATTTGTGGTTACCAAAAGTTAGAGCTTGGGGAAAATGTGTCTTTAAAGGAATAGTATAAAAAGGTTTTCACAGGATGATTAAAAGATTGTCTATTTCTATCATTTGAGTGTGTCTTCCAAATTTAATCCTCAATGCAGCAATATTGGACAGTTGTGCCTATTGGGAAGTTATTGGGTCATGATAGTTGCATAAATCAATATATGTTATAATTTAGAGAGCTATACATGAAATGTAGATTTATTTTTATTGTATATAAATTTTAAAAATGAATAAAATAAAATAACCCTGACTACAAGGAATAAATCAAACCTGACTTTAGGATTCTTTATTAACAATACAAAGACCTTTCTAGCTACACTAAAGGAAGTTGAAGAACATAGAAGCCTTACCCCAAAGAGAGGAGTCTGTCTTAGAAGCTATTATAGATGTAGATTTTGAAGCATGAAGTAGATGATAATTAGATGCATGGAAAGCACACAAAGATTTTTAGGGTATTGAATGGGCAAAATGTGGCCTGTGTGTAATAAAAGAACTGACATTTTTCAAATTATAAAGACACTTCCTGGAACCCTAACCCTAATTCAAGAAGCAGATTTAGGAAGCCATTGATTGCCAAGAGAGAGCTTACTTCTTTAGACATAGAGAGGATGATAGCAAAGAAAGGATACATCAAACATTGGAGTTCAGATGTATTAAAAACAGTGGATGGTAAGTCACTCCCAGGGAGTAGAAACATGCCTATTTAAGCAGTACAATTTCAGATTACTGTGGACTGCAATTCCCACTATGAAACGGGACTGTTTATTGAAGTTTTACTATCTAGTTAAACCTTGGAGAAAGGTTGTGTGGGGCCTGATGACTTGACATTTCAGTTCGTAGTTCTCAAGATCAAGAGGACCTGGGGCTGGAATTGATACAATCACAAGATCTTGATTTGGAATATGATGCCATCATTGGATGAGAGTTTATGTGGGTGGAGGTCGATATGAGGGCTTAGTATATTTTATATGTTGAGGGATGTGGACAAACAACTGACTGTAGTAGGTAGATTCAAAATTGGTTCAACTTTTCTCCCTCCTTCTATCCATGACCCTCGCAAAGTGAGTTTGAAGCTTCTCCCATGCAGGAATGGTTTATTGTTCCTTTCCTCTGGGCTACCCTTGTTATTCACTTTGGCCAAGAAAACCATGAAGAAGTGATACTGAACGTAACACAGCTGACTAGAGCATCATGAGTTATCCCTGTTGAGATCAGCTGATCTTGACCCAGATCAGCAGAAACATTCATCTGACTTATAGACTGAAGAGAAATCATAAATTTTAGGATGTTATTCTCAGCCATTAGTACTCTGTAAAGAAATGATGCATTATAAAGCAGTAGTTGATACTGAAAACTCTTGCTCATGATGTTAATCAGTGCATCTTCCAAGAGCATTGGTAGAGAAGCCCAGGGTTAAGAATGCATTTTCTCTGTACATTGCTATGATATTGTCTGAGATCCTGCATCTTTCTATTTCCTCCATTTCCTTGAGTCCCCAGAAGTTCAGGATCAAGGTTTATGCTCAAATGTCATTGGTTTCTCTAGTCAGAGGTGTTCTAAGAAATTTCTCTTACTTTCTCCGAACTTATGGCTTATTCATTGTTGTTGTTGTTGTGTGTTAGGGTAGAGGTGTTGCTGTTGTTTGTATGTTTATTAATCCAGGGTCTAAAATTTTATCCATAATCAGGTATGAGAATCATTCAGTGAACTCCTGTCCTGGGTTTATAGTTAGTTATTAGTGGCATTAATGATGCAGAACAGCCATTAAGAATCAAGCAGAGGCCGCTCCATCCTTAAGGCACACATAAGATTTGGGAATAAAATATAAAAGCAATCCCTTATTCTTTCTGGAAATGTGAAGCTATAGATTTAGCCAACACAAACACACATGCTGCATAACTCCCTTGTGTCATCCAGGGCTTGAGGACAAAGCTTTCAGGATCTTTACCTGTCCATGAGTAAGGAGAATGGTGGAGAAACTAACATTTCCAGGTGGACATGCATATCACTGGCTTCTCCTTCTCCATCCCTTCCACACACACCCCATCAAAAAAAAATGAAACTCGAATTCACTCTAGCCAACCAGTGTTAGACACATACTCTGAGATAGACACAGAGCAAACAGGCCCTCTGAGGATACTGTGATCAATAAGAAAAGGTCTTTGTTCTACTATTATGTGACAATAGATAATGCAGAAAAGGGTCACCCCAAGCTCATCTAGATGAACCACTCAGCTACTTATGCATAATATAGGAACCAAAGCAGGGAAGCATCTGCCAAAATTAAATATCAGCTAAAGGCTGAGTCAGTTCTGCAACCAAGGCTTCCAAGCCCAATTCCTTTTCTATAGCATTAAAATCTATCTGAATGACTAAAAGTTCTCAAAGGATGATGATAATAACAATGAACGATGATACGGGTGGTGACGACAAATATTTATTTGGATCTTAATGTCAGAGTATCCACACGTCTGCTTGTTGCTGCTTGGCAGCTTTTAATTGTTCCAAAACTAGCATATTCTGCATCTCTCCCTGAGTGAAAGGGCTTACTATTCATTTTTCCTGAAGAGGCAACAGGACTAGTTATATTTTACCTCCTTAGACCCCAAATGTCCTAGGCTCTGAGTTCTTTATGAAGCAACACTGTGTCCTTAAAAACTAGGTTTCTATGATCATTTTATGTTCATGAAAGAGAGGCAGGGGCAGGACACCCTGAGATCTCCACCTTATCCATTCAACTGCTTCTGAAACATCTGTACTTTCTATTTTGGAGCTCAATTCTCAGTCTGAAGAATTGATTTGTGTAATTAGGCAAGTGATTTTGAAGGAAGATTTTGCATGAATTTGCAATATAATTTTCTTTTTCTGTAACTGTTAATTGAAAACATTTATCAGGTTTTTTAAGCTGAAACAAAGTTAACTTTGAAAAAAAAGGTGTGAACTGCTCATTTTTTATGCAATCTCAACATTGTCTTTGATGCATTCATTAATTCCTTATTTACAATCAGTGCTGTTGGCTCACTCAGTTTGGATACGAAATGGTGTGCCTTAACCCTTAGCGGGACGGAATTTTCCGGCCCAACAACTTGGAGATAGTAATATTTTCTCTTTGTCCTCCATATATCTTCACCCTAGGGAAGTCTGGGGCAACAAAAATACCTTGAAAATTTCCATGTAGGATTTTAAATTCACAGATGCAAGTGTTTTGTAAATATGACTTTATATATTTGGAAAATTGAATCCAACATTATATTTATTGTTTTTCTAATTTGTGCTTTATAGACAGACAGAAAGGTGAAATTCACCGTGGCATATACATATTGTACACAGCATAACTCAGTCACCTTAATTCCACTATCCCTCCCTTTTTCACGTCCTCTTCCTTTCCCCTTAATCCCATTCCTCTACTCCACTGATCCCTCCTCTATTTTTTTTGTGGGATCTTCCACTTTTTTTCCCATCTCATTCCAGCTTCCACATATGAGAGAAAACATTTGACCTTTGACTTTCTGAGTTTGGCTTATTTCACTTAGCATGAAGTTCTCCATTTCCACTCATTTACTGGCAAATGTCATAATTTCATTTTTCAATAAGGCTGAGTAAAATTCCACTATATATATATACCACATTTTCTTTATCCATTCCTCTTGAGTAGTTCCACAGCTTGGCTATTCTGAATTGCACTGCTACAACTAACAACTTTTTAAAATAACTCAATTAACATTAATTTTGAGCACTCATCTTACTTAGGTTGTAGAAATTTAAGTTTGGTAAAAAATGGAGGCTTGGCCAACCTTTCCCTACAGGGTCCTTTTAAGGTTTCCAGAATGCCCACGTTCCTAGGATGGAAGCAAGCAATCTCACCCCTAATGTCTTTAGTCTACATTAACATTCACATTGTGCCTATCCTCAGGTCTAGTCTGGGTCACTGGTCTACTCTACTCACTGGGTCCCACCCTAAGACCTCTCTCTACCAGTCACCACACTGCCCTCAGGCAAATAGGGTGAGGGATTGCTTCTCCTGCATTTTGCTGCTGACTGAAGATTCCTGTGGGTCACTCAAAACTTCATCTGTCTTCACTAAGCTTCATGCCTTTCCTGTTCTTATCCCAGAAAATTCCAAGGCACTACTGCTTTAGATTCTATACAACCTTTAGGATTGTTTTTCTATTGAGGGAGCTCAACTTAGGGTATAGATCACAGGGACACGGGTCTCTCCTCCCTTGCTTCACTCCAGCCTGACATCCTTCCCTCATCTTGAGAGGAGACCTTTAGTCATGAGAATTTCTTTTAAAACATTGTTCATACCTAGAATCCTGAGGCTCCTCTAAGGGCAAAGGCTCCTGAGATTCTAAAGAAAAATATGTCTTTCATTTCTCTCTTTTCTGGGGCCTCCTGCCTTTCCTGAAGTTCTAAGCGAAAAACATCCTACTTTACTGAATGAGCCGTCAAAGGTAAAGATTGATGGAAAAAAGAAGTCCTATTCAACTTCCCCAGTAATAACCAGGCCAAAGGAAAAGCCTCCTCTTCAGCCATCCACCTGTACATTCAGAGAAATGTACTTCCCAGGCCTTTCTGGGAATCCTCTGCTCTCAGGTGCCCTCCCACTTTGGCACATGGGTCTACATTCTGTGTCTGACTGTATGATCTTGGGCATGGTGACCTTTCTTGTAGCCTCTCCCACCCTACCAACAGTGGGAAACACTCTCAGAAGTACAAGAGGAAGTGGAAATGGTTAATTCTCCCTGCAGTATGCTCACAGGGTGCTTGGGTAAGCTTTCTTGAAATGTGATTAACTACCAGTGAGAAGATTGAGAACAGAACCAAGTTGGAAGCTTAAATTCATTAACAATGACTTCATAGTTTTCCACTACCTGGATTTGCCATAGTTTTATCCTGCTGTTGCACATTTATTTTGTTTCCAAATTTTTACTATTTGAAATAACACAGGTTTAGAGAAAAGGAAATATAAAGGCCAAAGACTTAGATCTACATAAGAAGAGTGTTAGAAAGGAATAACTAAAGGTAAAATAATTTTTTTTTAAAATTTCAGTTGATCAAATAGATAACTAGATGTTCAAAATAGTCATAGTAACAATGCATTGGTGATTATAGATAAGGAAAGGAAATGACAGTATGTTTTTAAGGATAGGAAAAAGAATTGGAAATACTGTTTGGTAGCACTGATAATAACAATGAAGTGGTATGGGTTATCTGAAAGCAGATTTAGATTAGGTGGAAATGTATATTGATAATTCTACTGCAACCACTAAAATATTTTAAAAGTATAATTGACACACTAAGAGAAGGAAATAGAATAGGAAGAATAATCATATAATATGTAATAATATAAGTGTAATAATATATATATAGAATAATTTAAATCAGAGAAATAAGAAAGAGGGGGAAAAAAGAACAAAAGCAATAAATAAAAAATATTTAGAATATGTTAGCCAGCACTTCAATGGTTTAAATAAACCAAATAAAATTTGGAAGATGTCAGAGTGGTTTTAGTAAAACAAAACCCAACTAATACATTATGTACAAGAAGTTCACATTCAGTTTAAAATCACACAAAAATAAAGGGATGGATGCCAACTGTGATCAAAATCCAACACCACATCAATTTTAAACCAAACAGATTTCAAAGCAAAGAAAATCATAAAGAATAAAGAAGGGCATTGCATAATGATAAAGGAATACATTTTCTAATAAAACAAAACACTACTTAAATGTATGTGGCTAGCAACAAGAGGTCAAAATATATGAAGCAAAAATTGATAGACAAATACACCATTACAGCTGGAGACTTCCAACACCCGTCCATCAGGTAGGAAATCAAAACGAATATGGTCAAACTGAACAGAATCATCAATCAATTGGCTGTAATTGATATTTATAGAATACTTCATCCAACAGCAGCAGATTACACATTCTCCTCAAGTTCCTGTGGGACATTTGCCAGCATATATCACATTCGAGGCCATAAAGTACACCTTAACAAATTTATTTTCTTACCTTAACAAATTTAAAAGAACAGAAATCATGTAATGTGTGCTCTAAGACCAAAATAAAGTAAAACTAGAAATCAATAACAGAAAGGAGCCAAACCCCCTCTCTAAATTTGTGAAAATTAGTAGCACATTTCTAAATAGTTGAGGATATATTAAGGGAAACTCCAAAACATTTTGAGCAAAATGAAAATGAAAATATAACTTTGACATTTGTGAGATGCAGCAGAAGCAGTTCTTAGAGGGCAGTGTGTAGTATTGAATGTGTATATTAGAAAAAAGAAGGATTTACAATCAATTCTCTGAACCTCCACCTTAGGAAAACTAGAAAAAGAACAACAAAAAATCAGATCTAAAGTAAGCAAAAGAAATAAGTAATAAAAATCAGATCAAAAATAAATGGAAACCAAACAAGAAATCAATAGGAAAATAAACAGAAGCAAAAGTTGTCCTTAGAAAACATCACTAAAAAGAATAAAACTTCAGGGGCTGGGGTTGTGGTTCAGCGGTTGAGCGCTTGCCTCTCATGTGTGAGGTGCTAGATTTGATCCTCAGTGCCACATAAAATAAATAAAGGTATTGTGTTCATCTACAACTAAAAAAATATTTTAAAAAAAGAATAAAACTTCAGTCAGACCAATCAAGGTAACAATATTACTACTAATAATATTAGAAATGAAAGACGAGTAACCAGTACTGATTCCATCGAAAATTCCAATTAGGATGGCAATCATCAGCAATACAAATAATAAATGATGGTGAGGATGTGGGGGGAAAGGTACACTCATACCATGTTGGTGGAACTGCACAATTACTGCAATCACTTTGGAAAGCAGTATAGAGATTCCTCAAAAGACTAGGAATGGAACCACCATAAGACCCAGCTATCCCACTTTTTTTATCCTAAAAAGTTAAAATAAGCATACTATACTGATACAGGAACATTGGTGTTTATAGCAGCACAGTTCGTAATAGCCAACTTATGGAACTAGCCCATAAGTTGTCAACAGACCAATGGATAAAGAAAATGTGATATATATTAGCATTTTACTCAGCAATAAAGAGGAATGAAATCATGGCATTTGCTGGTAAATGGATGGAACTGGAGAACATCATGCTAAGTGAAATAATTCAGACTCAGAAAGTGAAGGGTTGGATGTTTCCTCTCACATGTAGAAGCCAAACCTAAATAAGGCAGAAAAAAAAAGCGGAAGACAGGATCTCATGAAAATTAAAGGGAGGTCAGCAGAGTAGAGGAAGGGGATTGAGAATGAGGTTGTAAGGACTGGAAAAAAGAGGAAGGGTGGAATGAAACTGACCAAATTAAACTATGTACATACCACAGTGAATTTCACCTTTATGTATATATACAAAGCCTGATTTTAAAAACAACTATCAATAAATAGAAGAAAACTCAGCAGAGTAGACAAAGGAAAACAGTGTGATGGGAGAAGGGAAGGAAAGGGGAAGTCCTGGGGACTGAAGTGGGACAAATTTTTTTCCCCATGCTTGTATGATTATTTCAAAATGAACCCTAATATTATGTATAACTATAACACACTAATAAAAACATAAAACATGTATGAATATGGCATGGTTCCTACTATAATTAAATTTCTTTATTTAATTATAATGCACCAATTAAATAAAGAAAAGAAAAAGATGATAGAAGGTTATGAAGAACTCTAGACCCACAAATTTGATGACCTAGGTGAAATGGTCCAGTTCCTTGAAGTCACATCAGCCACATCACCAAAGGAAAAATAGATAATTTTAGTAGGCCTATAATCATTAAACTAATTGAATCAATAACTAATATGTGAACACCAATAATTAATAACCTTCCAATAAAGAAAACATCAAGCTCATGTAGTTTTAACAGTGAATTCTATCAAATATTTCAAAAAAGAATACCAATTTCCTAAATAATATTAGAAAAGCTATTGTTGCAGCTGGATATTTCTCCACACGAAATAATTTCCATAGGATAATTCCTGGAAAGGAATACATGCCTTGTTAACCTTTCTTTGGGTATTACCAAGTTGCTCTAATAAGTTTGATATCAATTAATAGACTGTTTCTTTACAGATTTGCCGCAAACTGATGTTTTCATTTTTGCGATTTTTGTGAGTAAAATTTATGGATTTTTAATGATCAAATTGCATCTCTTTGAGCACAAATGTATAAAATAATTTTAGTAATTTCAGTATGTTTTTTGGTCACATGCATTTTAAAAATTCTATATAACCTTTCCTTGTCCTTTAGTATATTCTAATAATCATAATGGTGCACATATGACGCTTAAATTTGACAACTATGGTTCTAAGTACTTTATATTTTCTAATTAATTTAATCATCAGAACACCCCAGTAAATTAGGTAATGTTATTGTTTCATTTTACAGATGAGGAAATTGGGGTATAATAAGATTAAATCGCCTAAGGTCATACAGAGTTGGAAGTAATACTGACATACTGGCAGAATACATACCCTTAAATGTTATGGGCATAATGTTCATGGAGCATTTGTTTTTAGAAGGCATACACGCACATATCCACATACAAGGTGTTCTAAGAAAGAAAATAAAGGTAGATACTATAAAGGAATTAATTTATAGATTTGACACAATCAAATTATTTCAACTTTATTAGGGTCAAAATTTACTAGAACTAGACTTAGCAAACTGGGAAAATATTATACATTTTAAGAATTAATATTTTTCTCATTCTCCGTTTTCATCCATTCATCTGCCAGTGATAGGTGCACCACATTTGCTTCTACTATGTTTTTTATTTCATAACTTACATTTAAATTCTATCCACATGGAACTTGCTTTGTTCCATGATATGAATTACTTATTATACTTCTTTTTGAAAATGATTTGTCATTACTTCAACATATTAAATGAGCCATATACTCTTTATCCACAGATTTTAAATTTCACACTAGGCAAGAAAAGCACGCATCTGAATTTTCTCTTCTGATACCTTGGTTTCCCACAGAAAGCCAAAGCATACTGATTTTTGTGTCCGCAGCTTGATAATGTGTTTAGGCAAGACTTGTTGAATTACTGTATGTACATTTTTTTCCTTGGGTAACTTACCCACTGATTTTCTCATTTATAATCATATACCACAAAAAGACATTTGGGGGGGCTGAGGCTGTAGCTCAGTGGTAGAGCGCTTGCCTAGCATGCGTGAGGCACTGGGTTCGATCCTCAGCACCACATATAAATAATGAATCAAATAAAGATCCACCAACAACTAAAAAACCAAAAATTTTAAAAAAGGACATTTTGGTCAATTATGAACTGTTTTATGACAGTGGTCCCAACAAGAATATGATGAAATTTAAAAATTCTTATCAGTTAGCAATGCCATGGCCATTGTCATGTCACAGAGCAGCACATTATGTATGTGTTTGTGGTGATGAGGATGTAAGCAACCTACTGTGCTACCAGACAGAAAAATACAGCACGTGTGATTATGGGCAGTACATAATATTTGTTAATGGTAATAAGTGACTATGTTTTATGTTTACTCATTTCCTTTACTATCATTATTTCAGAATGCATTCCTACTCTATTTTTTTAAAGGTTGACTGTAAAATTATAAGTCATGACATGCCAGCATATCCTCATTCATCTCAAGCTTGCCACAAGTCTTAATCCCCTCAAGACTCTGTTAAGTGACCTATATATTTAGGCTAGGTAGGTTTGTTCTATGGTGTTTGCACAATGCTGAGATTGCCTAATGACACATTTCTGGGAAAGGGTCCCCAATTTTAAGCTATGCATCACTATTTTATATACATATACAAGTGCATATGAGCACCATATGTTATACTTCTTTATTTTTTCTAATTTATTTAAATTCTGGTCTTAATTATTTGGCTCTGTATTTTCTGTGAAGGTTTTTATAGTTTTATTTTCAAGTCCTGAAGTTAATGTTCAACTTGTTAAAATTTTTATTAGATAATAAAAATATGTAGTGTTTTTAAATTTTCTGTGACAGAAACTTTGAAATTTGATATATAGCTTTTTCATTGTTTCTACATTAATATGTAATCAAATTTTTGAGTTAATATTTGACAAATATATACATAAAAGAGTAATGCTTAACTTCCTCAGGGTTATTATTTGTAAATATTGACCATTAATTACTACATTGGTTAGGTTTTGGTTAGATGTGAAACATAAATCTCTGATTTTTTGAAGTTTGTTGATGATGTTTGTTGCCTAATTATAAGATCATTCTGTAATATGTATTATATGAGTCATAGGAAATAATGTGTACTCTGTACAAGGTAAAGTATTACATTATTCAGAATATGTTTCCTATAGGATTTGTCAATTACAAATGAAAGCAAGTCAAAGATGTTATTATGGTTGTATTTTTCTCTTTTCTCTTTTTTTTTCTAAAAGCAGTATTACTAACATCCCTCCACCTACTGACATTAATATATGCTGTCCCCGTTTGGGATGATGGTATGTTTTCTTTCTTTCTTCCCCATTTGCTTTCCTTGTTACTTGAGCACTAGGTAGAGAGATGTGTGTGTGTGTGTATGTGTGTGTGTGTGTGTGTGTGTGTGTGTGTGTGTGAAAGAAAGAGAGAAAGAGAGAGGGAGGGAGGGAGGCACAAGTTTGTGGGTGGAGCTAAATCAAATCTCCCAGATGGATGCCATCTTGGTTGGGAAGCCCACCGCGAGATCTTCCACGAGTCTGCTTACTGTCGATCCTTCATTTCTCCATGAGACAATCATGGCAGAGACCTCCATGCAATGGAGTAAGGAAAAGTGAAAGCTCACCTGAGAGGTGAAGCCCAAGTATACATATACGATCTAATTACCCATGAGTGCTGGTGACGGGTATCTGCAGCCCAAACTTTACCTTCAGTTCCCTCTTAACTAGTCAGCCCACATTCTCCTGGCTTCAGGAAAGAAGTTTAAAAATAAGATTGCAAGAAGTGTGATGATCACTTTGCATTCAAAAATGGCCTTACCTCCAGGAGTGACTTTCATATATTTAAATGTATTTTAAGAGCAGTTTCAGAAAATCACCCTAACAGGTGCATCTCGGTGATGGCAGCTGTACATGCTCTGCCACCAGGGAAAGAGGTCAGGAAATTCAGTGTTAGGCCCAAAGGAAGACAGCCGTCTGGTGAGCAGGACACCCAGCATGACATCCTTCTTTTCTAAAAATTCAGTGGTGCTTTGCAGATAAATTAAGTCTATTTTATTCTTTCTTTCCATTGACCAAGATGATGTGACCTACACACTAACAAAAACAGTAAATTCAAAACCCAGTCACAACCTGAGGATCAGTATTGCCAGGATGGCACTCTTCCCAATAGAATGTCATTGTATTCCATTTTTCATAATGTTTTTTCCACCTGCTGAAGTTTGACTCAGCATTTCATTCTGGTGTTTTATGATCAGAGGCTATAAGGGTTGAAATGGACAGGAAGGAATCATTAGATTCTAGTCAAGGCCCCACTCAGCATTTGGCTTCCCTTGGCTTATGCCATCCTTATGCCACCCTGTTTGCTCATGCATGCCATCTCACTACTCACCCCTGTGCTGTTTCTCATGCTCTTTTCCCACCCTCAACCAGGTCACTCATGTTCCTGCCCTCTGTCAAGTTCAATTCACTCCATCAAAGTTGTATCATCATTGAGATACAAGAGATTGTATCTTTATTGAAATACAATAAGATTGTTTTTGACAATCTTATTTAAACTGAGCATAATAACACTCCACTATAGATAGGATTCTCAAAAAATATTTGTGCTGGTTTTTAAATTGGCAAATACATTTGTAAATGACTTTGAACATGCTTTTCCTTCTCTCTTTCTTTGACCTCTCCTGGCACAGTTGTTGAGTAAAGTATTGGAGTATTTGTCTACTTTTCTCTATCTGCCTCCAAAAAAAAAAAAAAAAAAAAAGTTGGCCTGCCTTTAATTTGGTTCTGAAAAGAGAATTGCAATTCTTCATATTCAAGTAAAAGTTTAAACCAAAGATGATTCATGGGGTTGTAATTTTTAATTTACATCTATTCTCATCTACCTTGGTGAGAGCCCCTCCACCCTCAACGGTGAGGGGTTTATTTGTACTTTTTGTTCAAGGGCCGTTTTCAGACTGGAATGTACTTTCAGGCACGTGCACATGCAGTATGGAGTGATGCCTCCCTTCACAGCGTCATGTAAGATGTGGTCTGCTCTGCTTTCATATCCAAATTCCATCTATTTTAATGTACAATCATTACACCATATCAAGTTTCTGCTTGCAACACCACACATCTTCCTTTTCACTGTCTAGCACCTCCTGTCATCTGAAAAGGGGGCTAGCAAATGAGTGAGCTGTGTAGGAAAAGAACCAACTCATGAAGCCCCCAAACATCTCTATCCTGACCCACTGCCAGAACCTTCCAATGCTAGGAACTAAGAGGACAACACATCCCCACCACTTGGCAATCCAGTAACAGCCTCGAGTCTGTAGCATAAGGAGGTTTTGTCTACCATCAATTCAGGGGTATTTAAGACACAACTCTAACCGTGGCCAAATGGAATTGCACTGAATCACCCTCTCTCCATATTTGTGGTTGCAGTGGGCAGGGGAGAGAGCTGAGGGTAAGTTAGAAACATATATTTATTTTGGTTCTGTGAATTCTGAAAAATCAGATATCTGTTTTTGGAATTCTTAAAATGTATATGTTGTAAAACTTCAACAGTAGAGGTGGGTGCAAATGCTCCCTTGTTCAAGAGGAATAAGGGTAAAAAGAAGGGGAGAGTATTTTGGGAAGTCCTGTCAAAGCAGTGGATTGCCAAAGAGCTCTTTGAGGGCAGATGCTAATTCATGCTCACCTTGAAGAATCCAGTGACATTTAGAACATTCCACCAATCTGAGCTTGTCAAGGTTGCGCTGATCTGAATCATCAATGAAAACTATGTAGCTGGAGTGGAAGTCTTCTTGCCTGTGGACTGAATGGCTTGGGCTCATGCAAGATACATTCAGCATTAAGCAATGTAGGACATAGAGTTGCCTCCTTTGGTATTCAAGACTAAACTCAGAGACTCCTCAATGGGTCTGCTTTGGAGTCCTAGGCACATCTGCTTTTCCCAAGGTCCAATGCCCTATCTCATTCATTTTCCTGTCCACCAGCTCTACCCAACTCATGCTGTTTGGTCATCCATAGCTAACAAACTTTGCACTGACAAGTATGGACTTGTCGTTTGGAGAAAGCCTAGAAGATTCTGAAGCCTTTGCAGCTTAGATTATAGAGCTTCAAAACTGTGTGGTCCCTTTTAGTTCATTGACAAAGAGCCACAGGATTATCAGATTAAGCAACAGACACCTACTAGCCAAACTAAGCACAAAAGAGATGGGTATTAAGAAGCTTCTAGAACCTGAGGGATAGGGAGGTTCAAGTATGTGGCTGAGCACAAAGACCTGAGCCAAAGTAAGGGCTGCCCAACCCCAGAGATCTACTCATGCTAGAATGAACATCACTTATGTTTATGTCAACCAATGTCCTTCCACCTCGGTCTGAGCTCCAAGAAGAAAGAATACAATGGTTTGACTCAGGCCACACACTTCACTTCTGGCATTAGAAGGGCTCATGGAAGAAGGCTTAAGGGTCGTTGCTGCTTCTGCAGGAGAGCAGCGAATCTGCATGTGGTCAGGGAGAGGACTTCTCTCCAAGGGCACTGTTACAGGTCCTATACTAACTTTATAGAGCCCAGCAAAAGAGGACAACTATTTCTAAATGTTACAAATCAAGTTCTAAGCTATTAAACATGCAAGACCCTCCTTTATGAACAGGTATAGCTTCATAGCAGACTGGAAGTCAGGCGTAGGCTGGGAACTCCCATACAGCCTGAAGTTTAGGCCACACATGGAGAATGCATTCAGCGCCTCCCCCATAACTGGCAGATCATTCCCTTCCCCATTTAGTCTACTTTCTTATGCATCATAAAGTCCTCCTATTCACGTGTGTGGACACCAAGCCTGATGACCAAGTTCTGTCCACACTGCTTGCAAACAGCAAAACCCTTGGCCTTAACTCCAAACCAGGGTGTGTGGTCTGCACTTGGGAGGTTGGATACAAGGAAGAGGTCAATGAAAGTCTGGAAGTGGGCCCTGAGCCATTTGGCAGGGACCTCACATAGCTGCTGTGGTCCAGAGAAGGAGGCAGGGGCTTATCTAGCCATATCCCATTGTCCTGTGGGGAGGGTTACAGTTGTGGGGATACCAAAGCAAGGTTTTGTGTGTGTGTGTGTGTGTGTGTGTGTAACACTTTATCATGTCAAGAAAATTTTTCTCTTTTGCTGAAATATTTTATCAAGAGTGGCTCTGAAAGTTCATCTAATTATTTCACTGCAATAATAAATGTGATCATATGGTTTCTTTCTTAGCCTGTTGATATATATATATACACAAACATACACACACACACATACACATATATATTTATTGATTTTATTGATACTCATTGATTTTCATATATTATGCCAAATTTGCATACTGGGATAAATCCTGCATAGTCCTTGTTATTGGCTGAATCATGCCCCCTTCAAATTTATATTGAAGCCCTAATTCTTAGGACCTCAATGTGTGGCTGTATCTGGTGATAGGGAATTTCAAGAAGTAATTATATTAAAATGAAGGTCATTTGGGTACGCCTAATCCAATCTGACTGGTGTCCTCATAAAAAGAGGAGCTTAGGATGACATAGACCAAGGCAGGATCATGTGGGACACAGTTGAGAATGAGATCATCCGCAAAACAAAGGTCAAAGGCATCAGAAGAAACCATACCTGTCAATACTTTGACCCTGAACCAGAATTGTGAGAAAATAAACTTCTGTTGTTTAAGCCACCCAGTTTCTGGTATTCTGTTATGACAACCCCAGAAAACTAATACAGTCCTAATGAATAATTATTTCTATACATGGCTGGATTTGATTTGCCAATATTGTGTTGGAAATTTCTGCATGCAGAATTACTGGTTTGTAGTTTTGCTTTGTTTTGTTTCTGTTTTGTATTGTCCCATCTAGTTATAGGATCTAAGTAATACTAGCCTCATAAAATTAGTTGGAAGGTACGTTCCTTTTTCTTTCATTTTCTGAAAGAAATTGTATACAATCATACAATTGGTGCCAATTTTCCTCGAAGATTTGTAGAATTCTCTAGTGAGATCATCTGGGCATGAAGATGCTTCTTTTTTAGAGAGTGCTTGGCCTGGAGGGATGCTGGTATGAAGAATTCTCACCAAACAGCAGCTGAGTGCAGACCAAATGCTGACGCTGCATTGACATGGGGCAAGGCTGCCACAGTTGGCCTAGTGTGGCCACACCCCAGTAATGAGGGTGTCGGCGTTTCTTTAAAACAGCCTAACAAAATCCAAATTTATAAACAGAATGAGGGGGACTCCATTGATGAATGGAAGCAAATCACCTCTGGAGATACTGCACATTTGTAGATGCACATTCCCCAAAGTCAAGTTGCTGTGGTTCTAAGGCAGTTCATCCATTGCATCAAGAAAGGCAGACTGCTGCTCACAGACTTGCATGCTCAGGAGGTGGTCTGGCCAGTTGATTCCATCTACCCAGTTAGCAAATGCTCGATGAGCCTCTACCCTCATATTGGTGCTTACTGGATCTGAGCTGGGCACAGACAGGACTTATTTGACCTCTGAATCTCATCTGGCTACAGAAAGTGGCCATAGCATCCTGGGGCTTCCAGTGCCTGGTCTTGTGTCCTACAAGGCTGACTTTTCCTCAATTCCCCCTGAGAATCTTACAAATAGACCACAGTTCTGGGGTGAGCTTATCACTTAGTGTCATGTCACGCCTCTGACACTAAAAATGATTTTGTATTCAAAGTCTGTTCAGAAAGAATTAAGGAAAAGCCACCGATTTTCGGGATTGGTCTAAACCCTGAAACTTTCTCCCTCCCTCCAAATTTATTCATCTTGCTTCTTGATATACCTGAAATCTCACCATTAGTCTCTCCAATGAGTTAATGTATTGAAAATACTAGAAAAATAACCATTCCCTATTCTCCCCAACTGCCAAATAATGAAGTTGCTTGACCTTGAGCTGCATGGTTACATTTCCACAAGGGATAGCATCTCAGCTCACTGTTCCCGGAGGTTCACAGAGGATCAAACCTCAAATGACACTTTTTCAAGCATCAATTCCAATACCCCACAGGATTGAAGCACAAACAGTTAACTCTAAAATCAGAGAGTAACTTCCCTTTTCCAAATCATCTGAGAGGGTATTTCCTATCTCATGTGCTAGCAAGGAGTAAGCTTTTATCCTGTAAGATCTACTGGTCATTTGGTGATATTCCTCCAGAAAGGCCAATTAGAGAGGAATTCATATAAAACATATCCTATGGAGCAAATTGTTTGCACTTTAAGGAGAAGAAAGCAAACACTAGGTTCATATTTTTAGGAAACTGTGAAGAGTACCAGGTTTCAGATATAACTGGATCCAGTAGCTCAAGGGAAGTCTTGAGGACAAACACACTCAAAGTGAATTTTTAAAAGTGACTCACTAGCCATTTCCATCTCTGAACTCAGGGCCCCTTTCTTCTGGTCACTAGGTGTGCTGATGATGGTGGCCTGGCCCAGCTGGCCATCATTGCTGCCACGTGACAAATGTTCTTCTGAAAATGAGAAAGAATGTGGAGATGAGAACAGTAAATGTAGACACAGAGTTATGAAGTTTGTGCTTCCAGGTTTGAGTGAAGGTCTAGCCTCCCTGGTTCCTCTCCACCCCACTCCCCTTATTCTCTTAGACCACCTTTCCATCTGCACTAGAACAGTTCCCAAAAGGAGCACATGAAGAGACTGCTCTCCTTGGACACATGGAATTTCCCTCCATTCCTTGGGCTCTGCTTTGGGGTTCTGCCTGCATAGGATCCCAGCCAGGGCAGAAGAGTACCTGTAAAGGCAGGGCAGCTGTGGGTGGAGGAGTACAGGAGGATGAGATCCAGGCTGGCTTTCTACTCTCTCAGGGACCAAAGTCCTTCTCTCTTCTCTGGAGAATCTGGTGTTTCCATGATGGGTGTCTTAGGGAAGGAGGGATATCCAGAGGCAGTGAAGTTCATAGGGTAGAACCAAACAGACTGGATTTATATTCTACCTCTGCCACTTACTTGTTAGGTGATTTGGGTACCTTATCTAACCTCCCTTTGCCTCAGTGTCCTTGTCTATAAATGAGGATAATTATAGTACCTACTGCATACAGAGTTGTTCTGAGGATTAAATGAGGTAATATCCATAAAGTGCTTTGAACAATTCTTGGATGGTAGTAAGTACCGTCTATGTTAGTGTTGGCTAAAGGGAATAAAAGAAAGGAAGGGAGAAAGGAAGTGAAAGAGAGAGTGAGGGAAGGAAGAAAGGAAAGGAAAACGGAACATATTACCAGGAAAATCATGAAGAGATAAAGCAAGTCTCAGAACTTTCTGAGCTCATCCACTTTCCTCGAAAGCTTGAAAGGAGCCTGGGTGTGGGCTTGCCTTCCCTCGTCTACCCACACTCCCTCAGGTCCATCCCACCACCTGCCTGATGAGCTCTTTTGAATTTCCTCCCAACCCTTGGGCCCTGCTTGGGAGCTTTACCTACAAATGGGTCCCAGCCAGAGCAGATGAAAACCTGTGGGTTGAAGAGTGCAAGCCCTAGGCTGGCTTTCTACACTCTCAGGGACCAAAGTTTTTACCTGCCACATTCTGTCAGAATTTCCATTCTTCTGCCCAGCTCAGAGATCTGCAGCACTCCCCCTATTCATTAAATTCCAGAGGAGGTCATTTATATTTGATTTCAAGCCCTACCCACATGCCAAGCATTATCCAACTACCCTTTCCCAGACTCACCTCTGTGGTGGTTATCCTCAAACGCCCTCTCTCTCTGCCTCAACCAAAAGGGGACAGACACCTTTCCCCTTGGGCTCTGCCCACACTGGAACTGGTCCCTATCCACTCAGGCCTCAAGACCCAGTCACACTCCACTTATGCTAAGAGTGGGCCCTGCTTCCTCTGTCCTCCTCTGTCACACTCACTGTCCTGCAGGTCCTAGGACTGCCACTCATGGTCTCAGTGACCTCATCTACCCAAATACCATGCCTCCATCTCAGGGATACCCCAGAGGGCCTTGCCCGGAGGATCCAGCCTGCTTACAGTCCTCACTGCACCACAGGGGCCCTCCGATCCCCAGCCCTCCACCTGGAGCATTTAGCATCATTTTTTAATTTCCTCTCCACCTGGAGCTTTCTTATTTATGAGCCTATGTCTAAGTCCTAGAGTTTATCATTAATTCAAAGTGCTCATCTTAATCTGCCCAACTCTTCCCTCTGAGCCACACTGAGATCCCTCCCAGAGGCCCTTCCTAGTGGCTTGGGACAGAACCAAGTCTTTATCAGCTATTTCCTGTGATATGGAATCATCTGCAGAGGATTTACCTTTCTCTGTCTGAGCTGTGGGGGGAGGCAGTTTTTTTCAGCCTGGGACTTTGCAAGCAAGCATGATTACACTGTCTGAGCAAAGGCGACATCTTGGCTTTCTCCTTTGACCATTCTAGAGATTCTCATGGTCTCTCTCTTCTTTTCATCTTCCTCTTTGCTTGGAAGAACTTATTGTAAACAAACTTCGTGGACAACTTTTGTAAATGGGTGCCTAACATTTATCACATTTGTGTTCAATATTTTTCTTACATATAAAGAGCTGACAGCCTGCTCTTCTATGATAGATGTACTTATTTCTTCTAAACTATCACTAACCAAGCATATCATTTTTATACAGTGTGTATATTCAATTTTCTACAGTTTTGACTACTAAACAGCCTTACCAGTGAGACAAATGACAAATATATTGCAATATTAGCAAAGGTTTCCTTAAACCCATGTAAGACTGTGGAGTTGATGTTCGCTCCTGTTTTTGCACAGCTAAGATAAGGAGAACCCATGACGGCCTGGTTGTTGTGGCTTCTTACCTCAAATCCAGCACAGGAGCCTGCCCTGGTGGCTTTTGCTTTTCCCTATGCATTGGTCAGTTTCCAAGTCCTTGAGCTGAAATCTGGGTCAGAGGGTTTCCCCACACTAGTTTTCATTTTGCAAAAGTGTTCCAAAGCCTTTCCTGATCCAGACCCCATAGTCCCAGCTGCTGAGACAAGAACTGCTTTCCCTTCTGCAGGACCTTGTTGAAGTTGTCACTGAAGTGCCAGCCCTCAGGGCTTCGGGGAACAGGGAGCCATACCCGGGAGGGCTTACCCTGAAATAGAGTTGAGATGCATGTGCAGCTTCTATTCTCTCCTCCTTCCCACCTTCCCTTTTTCTTTCTCATTCCTAAACCAAACTCCTACTATGCAACACACCAAGTACTAGATGCACAGACTTGTCGCAACCCTCAAGAATGCCAAGTCCATGGGTAGAACAAGGGTGACAGACTCCTGGGTGGGAGAGCTGAGACAGTTATGAAAAAAGAAGATCAGGAAGGAGGCAAACCCTTGAAATGGACTTGGCATCAGTTCTGGGGCACTTCTGGGGTTGAAGCGTCGATAATGGATCTGTTGCAATTCAGCCACAGAGATGATGGACGAGGCTTTTCCACTGACATTGAATCAGGTCACTGGGCCCATTGGATGTGATACAATGTCAATGAAACTGTTATGTGTTATTGATGTCAGGCATGGAATAGATAAAAACATTATAAAAATAGCTTTTGTCGCCATTTACATTTTTTTTTCATAAATGGTAAAAGGCATCAGTCCTCACCTGCCAGCGAGTGAGACAACAGAGGATCGGTGTTCATATGGGTGACTGTGGACTCTCAGGAGGTCAGAGAAGGGCCACTCTCCATCCTAATGAAAAGAGACTGCAGGACAGTGGCCAGGGAGCTGCACACTCTTGTCAGGTGGGAAAGAAGGAGGAGAGTGGGCACTCAGTAAAATACAGAGTGGGGTCAGCATTTGTTCACAGACACACACTGAGGCCCTACTATGTGCTATAAATGGGATTCGGAAATAACCCTACCTGTCCTGATGAAGCTTTAATAGCTTAATATCCTCTCTGAGTTCTCCTCTGGAAATCAGAGGTCACACTAGCCCCACAGGATTGTTGAGCCGCAGCTGTTCCCTCAACGCAATTTTGTTCTTTGGGTGATCGCTTGACCAGTGCATTATGGAAGTCTATATCTGTGTCAGTCCTATGCTTTGAACTCAGCAAAGCATTGTTGTTGTAGGATCCCTGGTTGGGCACCCCAGGAGCATCTCAGGCTTCATTTTATATGACGACAGTGAAGCAATTTGGCCAAAGTGACTGACTGAGTGAGTCTAGTGAGGACCCAGGTCGGCTGGATGCTATGTGACCCTTCTCCTGCACTTGCTGCTTTCTCACGTGACAAGATGTGAGGATGCCCCTTGGCTCCAACAGTTGAGTACTTGAGGAGATTTGGTGTTAGTTCAGGGCCAACCATGCCTTGATCCTCCTGAACTCCAGCAGAGCTCCTTCTCCTGAACCTCACTGTTTTCCTCTCCACTTAACTACCCACACCTCACCCACACAAGGGTCTGCTTCAGAAATATACGGGCAAGGGGTCTTGATTGATCCTATATGTCCTAGCATGTCCTCATCTGGCATTGGGAGAATCTGTCAAAGTGAGAAGCCTGTGCACTTGGCCAGACACTGAATCTAATTTGTATATTCATGCCTGTCCTCTAGAGCTAGCAGAGGCAGAAAACTGAAGACTGAGAAAGCTGGAATGTCTGGGTACTCCTCAACAAGACCAGGGCACCCCTAGTCTTCTCCATGACTAAGCCAATGAGGTCAGATAGCCCCAAGTGGAGTGGCACCTCCTGAGAGATCTAGCCACCTACCTGTTGGCTGAGCAAAGACACTGTAGATTGAGTATCCCTAATGTGAAATTTTCAGACCCAGAATGCTCCAAAATCTGAACTATTTTAAGTGCAAGAGGAAACTTCCAAATCATGAAAATTGGAATCATGCACAAAATTGCTTAAAATATTATATAAAATTATTTTCATGCTGTATGTATAAGGTGCACATGAAAAATTAATAATTTGTATGTTTTGATTTGGTTTCCATCCTGAAATATTACATTATATGTACACAAATATTCCAAGATATGAAAAAATTCCCCAGATCTGATAAGGGGTACTTAATGGAGACCTGTACTTACAAGTTTCCATTCGCACAAGATTACTGGCTCCAGTTTGGCTCAGCCTGGGTTTCTGCGTAGGCATGTCTAGCTAAGACTCTAAGCTACACAGTCAACCACAAGATAATTTTGCCTCTATCCAGGATCCCAGTGAAACCCCTTGATTCCAGAACTGTTATCCGATGCAATCAAAAACTGAGTGACAATTACCAGCTAAAAGGGACTTAAAATAGGGAGCAATCTCACACAAAAATAAACAACGAAGGAAAACAAATGAGAAATTAAGGAAGCAAAATCTTAAATAATTTAACAAACAGTATCCTTCATAAGGGGAATATTAGCCCAGACCCTGAAATTCTTTATAATTAAAACACTTGAATCCCTTCTGACACATTTATTTACAAATGGAAGGATTTTTGGATAAGATATTCTAAGTGAAAGCATTATTTTTTTATTAGAAAGTATGTTTGACATTTGTAGTAAATGGCATCTTTGAAGAGATACCCCTTCTTATTGGCAATAGCCATGTAGAATATCGAGCTCAGTCTATGATGGAGCCAGCTGCTGTCCCACACCATTTCTCTGACAGCCTTTACTGCTGGTCATTTTCATGTTCTTCTTTGTGCTTGGATTAATTCTCCAATGGCTGTACTTTCACCTCCATTCTCCACTCTCTAGATTTTTCTCTCATCACTAACCCTTCCTTATATACTTTTCCACGCATAAAGTGCACTAACACAAAAGGGGACTAACCAGCAGTGTTGTTAAGTACTAGTTAAGAATGTGAGCTCTGGGGCAAGAGCCGAATGTGAGTCCTGTGTCTAATTCTAAATAGATGTGTCATTGCAGATGACATTAGGCAAGATACACAACCTCTCTGTGCTTTGGCTTATCTATCTGCTGAAGGTGTTATTATAAGGATGGAATGCACAAAGGAATGTAAAATTCCACAATGGTGATGAGCACACAGTGCTCAATAATAGTCATCTATTGTTGTTGTTTTGACAAGAGCCTGTAAAAAGAAGATTTTCAATGTATGGTAGTGAAGATAGCCCTAGGGTCTGTTATGCTGGCCATTTCTGGCTGCCTTCCGCTTTGGCAGAATGTGATAGGTGTCTTGTCATTGCTCCACTCTAAATCTCCAAGGAGCTTCTCTAAAATAGTCATAAAGTTGTTGCTGTTTCCTTTATTTCAGGTTCATCACTCAGGGAACCAGCTGTCCAGCTCCAGGAAGTAGACCAAAACCCAGGTCACAGCCAGTATACTTCTGCAGAATCAGTCCACAGAGGGAACCTGAGATGGGAGATGGCATTAACCACTGTATTCATCCTTATGAAGGTTTTGTCTTGGATTTTGGCACTGTCAGTTGGGACAATGAGTTTTCATCATTTCAATGTCTCCCAGGTAGCCAAGAATTAAAATCTCAGCTTTTGCCTTTCAAAGCAAGCAGATGTAGATCTGAAATCCATGAAATCTACTTATATCTGTGTAGCTTTGAGAAGTTACTCTGTATCACTGAGCATCAATTTCCTTATTTGCAAAATGAGTATGACATTATAAGCTATATGTTAATATAGCCGATGTAAATATGGTGCCTAACCTAGGAAAGAGACAAAGACTGTGTTTTGTTGCTTGGAAAAACAAGGTGAAAGGAAGCTAGCAGAAACAAAATCTATAGAGGCTCTAAATAATGAAAACAGACACAGTCTTTAAATTAATTATGTTAAATAATTGTACTTTCTATGTTCAATGAGAAAAATGCACTATTGAATTTTTTGAGTTGGAATTTCTAAAACAATGCATAGCGGATATAAAAAGAACATTCTAGAACAATAAATACAACTGAAGTTAAGAACTAATTTTACAGAAAATTGCATATTGCTAAAGAGAAAATTAGTATTAAGAAAAATATATAAAATATATAAAGAAAATGAAGAAAATTATCAGAAAAGCTATAGTAAATAATAACACTGAAAATTTGATATATACTAATTAGAGTTACACAAGGAGAAGAGATGGAGCAAAGCATTTGAACAAAATGGCTGAAAATTTTCTAGGACTAATGACAAATTAGAAATTCAAAAGACAAGAAGTAGAAATTCAAAAAGAATAAGGAATACTAAATAGTACAAATAAAAACAGATCCATAGTCATTTATATGATAGTAAAACTAAAGAATAAAAAACAATCCTTTAAAAGTTAGGTGGAAAAGATTATTTTGGGGAGCAACAATGAAATTAACAACTGTCTTCTAAATAGGAAAAAAATGAATGCTAGAAAACAATTAAATTACATTTGTTGTGTGTACTTATGTGTGTGTGTGTGTGTTGAAAGAAAATACCTGTCAAGCAAGAATTATATGCCACTCAAAATAATTTTCAAAAGTGAAAGGAAATTGTATCTAAAAGTAATACATTTTATTTTTTTTTGAGGAGAATTCTTCTGGTAGTAGTGAAGTAGCACCTATTTCACCATTTTTCTCATTAAAAAATATAAATATTCTGGAGAAAATAAAGTATTCACAGGTTGTGATTAACAATATGCCAGTGATGACAGATGAGAGAACCATTCAGCTGGAATATGAATCAATGTAATTATCTCGCCTAAAGGACCAAGAAAATGGGATTAAAATAATACTAGAGGCTCAGTGATCTGTGGGATGATACCAAGTCTAACATATGTGTAATTGGCTTTCCAGAATAAGAGAAGACAGAAGATATGAAAAAAACATACTTGAAAAAGTAATGCTCTCAATTTTAACAAATTTGGTGAAAGACATAGATTTGCAGATTCTAGAAGCTTAGAAAACCCAAGTAAAAACATTACAAAGAAAGCTTTGCATAGAATATTATATTCAAACTACTGACACTGGAAAACAAAGAGAAACTCTTTAAAGCATCTAGAGAAAAACAGTACATATGAAAGGAAGAACAATGTCATTTGCTGACTTCTCATCAGAAGCACTGGAAATCAGAAGACAGGGGCATGAGATTTCTAAACTACTGAAAAGATAAAAGTTGTCAATACAGAATTCTTTAGCAAAAATATTCTTCATGATAAAAGTGAAATGAAGACATTTGTACATACGTTAAAATAAGAAGAATTGGTTGCTAGTAGATATATAGTACAAGATGGGTTAAAGGAAATTTTTCAAGCAAAAAATAAATACTCAGATGGAAACTTAGATTTTTCAGAAAGGGATAAAGAGATCCATAACTTATAAATATATAGAAAATGATAGACTTTTTTCTTTTAAGTTCTTTTTTAAAAAGCTATCCATAATCCAATATAAAGCAAATTATATAACATTATATTATAGGATTTATAAATTATATAACTGTAATCAATATAACAATTGTGGCACAAGGATAGAATGATGAAAGAAGGAGGTAATGAACTTATTTCAAGCAGACTGTGAAAAGCTTCTCCACAGCAACTATTAAAAAATTGAGATTATTTTAATCAATAAATTGATATAAGACCAAAAAATAAATGATTCTAAACCAAAAGAAGACAGGAAAATAAGATTTAAAAAAAGAGGGGAAAAAATGGTAAACTGATGATTAAATTTTTACCATTAATCTAAATTAACATCAATAATTGAATTAAATGTAATAGACTAAAACTGTCAAAAAATACTGAAAATGTAATATCAGATAATATGTTGTCTATAACAGATACTCTTTAAATGCAAAGAAGTGTATCAATTAAAAATAATGGAAAATTATACAGCATATAAACCATTGAAAAGGGTGAAAGTGCTCAAAGAAGGATGAGTATTGATCAAAATAACACAAAAATTGTTTTATAGGGGATCTTATCACATCAAGTGGGACTTATTTCAGGAATTCAAGAATGGTCAATGTCAAAAAATCCAATAAAATTTATCCTATTAGTAGATTTTAAAGTTAATTCCATAAGGGCAAAGAGACCATCAGTGAAAGTCAACATTTATTGACTGTTAAAAACATTCAACATATTCAGAAATTATGGATGCTTTTTTTTTTAAAGTGTTTTTTTTTTAATATTTTTTTAGTTGTAGATGGACATAATGTCTTTATTTTATTGCTTTTTGTATGTGGTGCTGAGGATCGAACCCAGGGCCTCACGTATGCGAGGCAAGCGCTCTACTGCTGAGCTACAATCCCAGCCTTTATGGATGCTTTCTTAATGATACAGTATTTATTGTGCAGTTCAGAAGGTTAAGTACTAGAAGTATTCCCAATCAAGTTCTAGAAAATGCAGTACAACAATTTCTACCATTTTTAAAATATTTTTTATTTGTTCTTATTGGTTATACATGATAGTAGAATGTATTTTGACATATTATACATATATGGAGTATAATTTCTCATTCCTTTGGTTGTATATGATGTAGAATTACATTAGTCATGTAATCCTAAATATATTCACACACATAGGAAAGCAATGTTTGATTCATTCTATTATCTTTTCTATTCCCATTCCCCCTCCCTTCCCTTCATTCCTCTTTGTCTAATCCAGAGTACTTTCATTCTTCCCTACTGCCCTCTCCCCCAACTTATTTTGATTAAGCATACACATATCAGAGAAAACATTCTGCCTTTGGTTTTTTGGGATTGGCTTATTTCACTTATGATATTCTCCAGTTCCATCCATTTATTGGCAAATACCATAATTTCATTCTTATTTATGGCTGGGTAATATTCCATTGTGTATATATACCACATTTTCTTTATCCATTCATCTGTTGAAGGGCACCTAGGTTGGTTCTATAATTTAGCTATTGTGAATTGAGCTACTATAAACATTGTGTCACTGTACTATGCTGAGTTTAAGTCCTTTGGGTATAAACCAAGGATTGGAATACCTGGGTCAAATGGTGGTTACATTTCAAATTTTCTGAAGTATCTCCATTCTACTTTCCATAGCGGTCACACAAGCTTGCAGTCCCACCAGTAATATCTGAGTGTACCTTTGTCCCCACGTCCTTGCCATAATTTATTGTTGCTTTTATTGCTGCTTATATTCTTGATAATTGCCATTCTGACTGGAACAAGATGAAATCTCAGTGTAGTTTCAATTTGCATTTCACTACTTGCTAGAGAGGTTAAACATTTTTTCATATATTTGTCGGCTAACAAATTCCTGCCATTTTTGCTTCTGCTACTGTTATGCACTTTTTCTCTACTCTGCTAATATGTTTAGGACAATAGGAGGTGTATGAATTGAAATCAGTAAAACACTCTCTATTTTCTTATGAAAGTGTCCCTGGAAAACCCAATAAATCAACACTGAAACAAATTCCACATACAGAGACATGCAAAATATAGAATTTAGTAATGCTGAGTGATATAAAATTAGTGTAAAAATAAGAGCCTTTAAATATATAAATAATAATCATTGAGAAGATGGAATGAAGAGAAAACCAACCTAAAATATCAAGAAGATGAATTTTTATGAAAAAATGTATTAAGAAATACACAAAACCCACATGGGGAAAACTTAAAAGCACACTGAAAGTCTCAAAAGTAGACCTGAGGAAATGAGAATGCATTCCTTGTTCTCAGAAAAATGTAGCAGCATAAAGATGTCATCTGGTCATGTAAATATATAAATTTAATGATCACAACAAAAATATCAGTATTTTTTCCCGAATCTGGACAAGTCCTTTAGCATTCATGTGGAAAAATAATCAGATGAAAACAGAAAAACAAGATACACCCACAAACCCTTAAAAAGTAACAATGCAAACCCATTAATGAATTTACCCTGGAATAGTAAAAAGCAACATCAACCCAAGTGTCTATCCATAGAAGACTCTTTGGATAAACCTTCCTATGTCCACACAATAAAATAATATCCACCTCTAAAATGAATGTGAAATATCTTTATAAACTATTATGAAATAATTTCCTGAATGTTTTATCAACTGCAAAAAAAAGATATTTCTTTTACATTTTTCATATAAGAAAGTTTGGAAGAACATATGCAAATATATATACATGCACACATTATGTATGTATTACAAATATATGTATATTCATATACATACATACTTATGCAGAAAAACACAAAAGATATATCAAAGTCATGAAATTATTTTTCTCTTGTGAGGGACAGAAGTGGAATAAGGTGATATTTATATGACTGAGATTTCCTTGAATATATTTTTATATAGTTTTGAGTTTTCAGCCATATAAATGTTTTACATATACAAAATACAAGTATATCAAATAGATCTAAAGTAAATATAAAAATAAGTACACAAAAGAAAATTAATCAAATTGTACTTCAAATTGATAACATACCCAATAGCAAATGTTCTCACAGGGATCTAATCTAAAGTTAAAAATTAGATCAAATCATGTTACTTGCTTTTATGATTATGTCAAAATAAATCCTAATATTATGTTTAACTAAAAAGAACTAATACAAATTTTAAAAAGACATTATGAAAATATGCAAACAAAAAGACCTTTAAAAGAATCTTGACCTTATCCAGGAGAGTTATTAATGATGATGGTGTAAATATGCAATTCTGAAACTATTTTTGAGTGCAATAGAATTGAGATGATGTGTAAATATGTTGCTATAAGTTAGGTTCTCATGGGTGAAGAGGAAATACAAATTTGAAGTTAATTCCTTATTCATTAGAGGTTATCAATATGAATTCAGGATGGTAAGGGAAAAAATGTATTTCCTGAGCTCTTCCCCTTAAAAGGGATTAAAAACAATAGCAATCAGTTAGTAAGAAGCTCATCTATAGCCCAGGTCTTGGTTTCTAATACCATTCTCCACAAATGAAAACCACAGCTCCTTTGAAAGTGGCTGATTATACATCTGGGACAGGAAAAATTACATATTAAGCTTGAGATTTGCTGGTTTTTCCAAACAAGAAGATAGTGCTCAAAACTTTTCAACAGAGTGCCAAACACTAATCAACACAGATTAGAAAACATACAATTAGAAAACTACTATTTTACAATCCCCATTCCATTAATTGATTTAGGCACAAGTTAGAAATGGATGCTAAAAACTCTGAGTGATTGCTGGAGATAATAATGTTCCAGTCTCAAAGTCTCAATACTGAAAAATCTTTACACTAAGGAAATCTGGCAGTCATCATCTTTGCCACATGAGCATTATGACAACCTAACATCATGTGCCTCCTGATATGTGGCGGTAAGTATATACACCCCTCCATAATATTCTTGCCAAAAGTATTAAATCTAAATCAAATCATAGAGAAATAATCAAAAAATCCAACATGTGAGATATTCTACCACATATTTAATCTGGTGCTTCACAAAACGTGTAAGTGACTTTCCATGTTGTTTCCTTCCCCTGACTCTCCCAGCCCTTGGTAATGACCAATCCACTCTCAACTTCTATGAAATCAACTTTTCTATATTCCACATATGAGTGAAGTCATGCAATACTTGTTTCTCTGGGTCTGGCTTATTTCACTTAACATAATGATCTCCAGTTCCACCCATGTTTTTGTAAAAGACAGGAGGATTTCATTAGGGTAAGTAAAGACAGCAATTATGTGCTGAATATCTCCAAAGGCTAAAACAAAGTATATTGAATGTTGTCACCATGAAGAAGTGATAGATGGTTGAGGAGACAGTTATGTTTAACCTGAGGTAAACATTGCATAATGTATACACATTGTCAAAACATTACATGGTACCTCATTATTATATCCAATTTTTATATTTCTATGTGTCAGTTTAAAATAAAATTAAAAACACATAGGTATTACTAATGTAAAAAATAAGTAGATGGAGGGTAATGTGGTTTGAAAAAAGACTAGGGACATACAAATCAGGTGAATCCCCACAAAAGGATCCAACTATACAATCTGTATTTGTGATAAATATAAAAATGTGCATATTAACTCTATTTTAGATATTATTAAATCAATTTTAATCTCTAAGGTGTGATAATAGCATTTTGGTGTAAAAGAATGCTTTATTATTAAAGGAACAGAGTTTGCTACAAGTAGGCATCATGTTAGAAACCAGAAAAACAAAAATCAAATGCAATAAAGACATTTTTAGACAAATAAAAACTTAGAAAACTTCTTACCAGCAAATCTGCAGAAAATAATGAAGGGAGTTCTTCAGGCAGAAGGGAAAGAATTCCAGATGGAAGGTCAGAGATGCAGGAAGGAATAAAGAGCTCTAGGAAAACATAAATGAAGAAGTAACTATATCAAAAGTAACAATGATACCTCATGGGGTTTCAAATGTATGAAGAATACTTAACACTGATAGCGCTTGAGTTGAAACTGAGCAAAGGAGTTAAAGAAGTCATTATGTTTACTGTAAAACTTGTCTTTACAAAATAATCATTAGATTTTGATTAATCAGTGATGAAAGTTGTCATCTTTCTGGCAGTATCTCCAGCTCAGCCCTTGCTGTGGTTCTAATGCATCCCCCACACATGTTAGAAACTTTACCCCCAGGACAATGGTGTTGAGAGGTGAAAGCTTTAAGAGAGCAGAGCTCTTATAAATTGTTTAAGGCTGATTGGAATGGTTATTGGGGAAGGAGTCCAGATCAATGGAAGAGCTAAGCCCTCTCTCTATCACAATGCTTTCATGTCCTTCCATTTTCCACCATGGGATGACACACTGAGAAGGCCCTTGTAGGTCCTCCACCTTGGGCTTTCCAGCTTCCAAAACTGTTAGAAATAAACTTCTATTCTTTATAAGTTACACTGCCTTGGGTCTTGTATTATAATATAGTATCACAAAATGGACCAAGACATCACCATGGACATTTTGAACCATATGTCCTCTATTCTTTTCTGTGTAGTATGGGATGTTCAGCAGCATTCCTGGCCTCTACTCAATGGTCACCACTAGGAACTCTCCACTCCACCCACCACCACAGAGTGACACCCAAAATCATCTCCAGGCATTGCCAAACATACCTTGGAGTCTTCCCAGTTGGAAACCACTGCACTGGGATAACTTGATAGCAGTAAATGAATGTATTCCTTCTAAAATATAAGGAAGCACTGGATAGACTAATGAAATAATCTAAAAATAAAAAGAGAATCATAAAGTGTACAAAGACTAATCAAAGTAAATCAGTCAGTATACAAAGTAGAGTTTTATCAAAAGCACATGGTAGAATGGTATATTGAAACTCAAATATAGGTCAGAGTCCCTGCTGACCAATGGGAGCACAGGCCAAGACCCAGGACCACTTTCAGGGTACTCTGTGGGAGCCCAGTCAAGGTCAGACCCGAGACAGCTAGCCACCAATCACAGGTGAACCCAGACCCAGGTGAAGGACTGCCTCTGGGGACCCCTGCAGGAGACCAGTCATAAGTGAGATGTGCCAGAGTCCCTGCCAATCTACAGGAGCCCAGGCCTAGGGCTCCCTGAGGGAGACCAGGCCAAGATCAGGCCTAGGACTGCCCTCACAGGTTTGTGTGAGAGCCCAGGACCAGGACCACCCCTGCACGTAGTGGGGATCCACACTGTTGCTCCTTTCCTGTATCTATCTTGTACACTGCAGCCATTCCTATAGTTTTCCCCATGTATTAGCCTCTACCTTGGGGCAACAGAGGGCCTAGAGGCAGCAACCCTGCCAAAGCGCCACATCTCCGATCAATCAGCCCCAAACCATTGTAAATCCCACCCTTTTAGCCCATCTCTGAAAGTGTTTGCATCCATCTTGGGCCACTCTCACTGCCATCTTGAGTTGCCTCCACTACCACCACCACCATCTTTAGTGGCAGTAGTGTCCATCCCGGGACTCCTGCTGGGGACTGGAAGTGAACTCCAAGGTAAGATACAGGTAATCTGTAGTGTCACTACAACATTATAGGATAGAAGCTGCAATAATTCAAATTGGCATTGCAAGAAAGAAGATACATAATCAGCATGAAAAAACAAGGGATGAAAGTGCCCCAAATAAACCAAGATACTACAATAATAGAATCCATTGACAGCACAGTTGAAGAAATGTCAGAGAAAGAATTCAGAATGTACAAAATTAAAATGATCTGTGAATTAAAGAATGATTTAAGAGAGCAAATACAGGCAAAAATTGATCACTCCAACAAAGAAATAAGAGAGCAAATAAAGGCAACCATTGATCACTCCAACAAAGAGATAAGAGAGCAAATAAAGGCAACCATCAATCACACCAACAAAGAGATAAGGGAGCAAATACAGGTAGCAAAAGATTACTTTAAGACAGAGCTAAAGATTATGAAAAAAAAAATCAGAAATTCTTGAAATGAAGGAAACAACAAACCAAATAAAAAACTCAATAGAAAGCATCACCAGCAGACTAGATCACTTGGAAAACAGAACCTCAGATAATGAAGACAAAATATACAATCTTGAAAATAAAGTTGACCACTCAGTGAAGATGGTAAGAAACCATGAAAAGAACATAAAAGAATTATGGGATAGCATCAGAAGACCAAATATAAGATTTATCAGGATAGAAGAAGGCACAGAATTTCAAATCAAAGGAATGCATAAACTCTTCAATGAAATAATTTCCAAAATATGAAAAGGCACAGAATTTCAAACCAAAGGAATGCACAAACTCTTCAATGAAATAATTTCCCAAACATGAAAAATGATTTGGAAAATCAGATACAAGAGGCTTACAGGACACCAAATGTTCAAAATTACAACAGATCTACACCAAGGCACATTATAATGAAAATGCCCAGCATACAGAATAAGGATAGAATTTTAAAGGCCACGAGAGAGGAATCAGATTACATATAGGGGTAGACCAATTCAGATCTCAGAAAATTTTTCAACCCAGACCCTAAAAACCAGGAGATCATGGAAAAACATGTACCGAGCTCTGTAAGAAAATGAATACCAACCAAGTATCTTTTTCCAGCAAAATTGAGCTTCAGGTTTGATGATGAAATAAAAACCTTCCATGATAAACAAAAGTTAAAGAATTTACACCAAGAAAGTCTGCACTACACAGCATTCTCAGCAAAATATTCCATGAGGAGGAAATGATAAACAACAATGAAAATGTACAAAGAGAGGAACTATACTAAAGGAAAGGTCATCAAAGGAGAAACCAAGTCAAGGTAAAAACCAAACATAAACCAAAATGACTGGGATTACAAATCATATTTTAATGATAATTCTGAATTTGAATGGCCTAAACTCATCAATTAAAAGACATAGACTGACAGACTGAATAAAAAAAAAGACTCAACAATATGCTGCCTTCAAGAGACTCATCTCACATCCATAGACTTAAAGTGAAAGCGTGGGAAAAAATGGATCACTCACATGTGAGCAGGAGTTTCCATCCTCATATCAGATTAAGTGGACTTCAAACGAAAGTTAGTGAAAAGGTATTAAAAAAAGGACATTTTATACTTCTTAAGGGAATCATACATCAACAAGACATAACAATCATAAATATCTATGCCCCAAACAATGGGGCATCTACGTATATTAAACAAACCCTTCTCAACTACAAGAATCAAATAGACCATGACACAATAATACTTGGTGAATTGAACACAGCTCTCTCATCTCTGGATAGATCTTCCAAACAAAAACTAAACAAAGAAACCATAGAATTCAATAAAACCATCTGTAATTTAGACTTAACAGACATATATAGAGTATTCCATCCATCAACGAGCAAATACATTTTTTTCTCAGCAGCACATACATCATTCTCCAAAATAGATCATATGTTATGTCACAAGGCAAGTTTTAGCAAATACAAAAAAATAGAGATACTACCCTACATCCTATCTGAACATAATGGAATAAAATCAGAAATCAATGACACATTAAAAATTAGAAAATACTCCAACACCTGGAGACTACACTATACACTACACTATACACTACACACCATACATTATTGAATGAGGCATGGATAACAGAAGACATTAGGGAAGAGATAAAAATAATTCTTAGAGGTAAATGAAAATTCCAATACAATATATCAAAATCTCTGGGAAACCATGAAGGCAGTGGTAAGAGGAAAGCTTATTGCATTAAGGTCATTCATTAAAAGAAGAAAAAGTCAACTAATAAATGGCTTGACATTACATCTCAAAGCCCTAGAAAAAGAGGAACAAACCAACACCAAAAGAAGTAGAAGACAATAAATAATTAAAATCAGGGCTAAAATCAATGAAATTGAAAAAAAAGAAACAATTCAAAAAATTGACAAAACAAAAAGCTGGTTCTTTGAAAAAATAAATAAAATTGACAAACTCTTAGCCATCCTAATGAAAAGGATAGAGAAAACCCAAATTACTAAGATTTGTGATGAAAAAAGAAATATCATGGTAGACATTACTGAAATACAGAGGATAATTAGTAATTATTTTCAAATGTATACTCCAGTAAAATAGAAAATCCTGAAGACACTGACAAATTTCTAGAGGCATATGACCTACCTAAACTGAACCAAGAGGTCATACAAAACTTAAACAGATCAATTTCAAGTAAGGAAATAGAAGATGTCATCAAAAGCCTGCCAAGAAAAGCCCAAGACCAAATGGATTCTCAGCCAAGTTCTACAAGACCTACAAAAAGAATTAATACCAATACTTCTCAAACTATTTCATGAAATAGAAAAGGAGGGAACCCTTCCAAACTCATTATATGAGATGAGTATCACCCTGATACCAAAACCAGGCAGAGACACATCAAAGAAGGAAAATTTCAGACCAATATCTCTGATGAATATAGATGCAAAAATTCTCAATAAAATATTGGCAAATTGCATACAAAAGCATATTAAAAAAATAGTGTACCATGATCAAGTTGGGCTCATTCCAGGTACGCAAGGTTGATTCAACATGGAGAAATCATGTCAACATAATCAATAGACTTAAAGATAAGAATCATGTGATCTTATCAATTGATGCAGAGAAAGCATTTGACAAAATACAATGTCCTTTTATGTTCAAAATGCTAGAAAAACTAGGGATAGTAGGAACATACCTCAACTTTGTAAAAGCTATCTGTGCTAAACCCAAAGCCAACATCATCCTAAATGGACAAAAATTGGAAGCATTCCCTCTAAAAATGGGAACAAGACATGGATGCCCTCTTTCACCACTGCTATTCAACATAGTCCTTGAAAAACTAGCCAGAGCAATTAGATGAAAGAAATTAAAGGGATACAAATAGGAAAAGAAGAACTCAAACTATCATTATTTGCAGATTACATGATTCTATACTTAGAGGATCCAAAAAATTCTACCAGAAAACTTCTAGAATTAATAAATGAATTCAGCCAAGTAGCAGGATATAAAATCAACATCCATAAATCAATTGCATTTCTATAATTCAGTGAAGAATCCCCTGAAAGAGAAATTAGGAAAACTACCCCATTCACAATAGCCTCAAAAAATAAAAATAAAACACTTGGGAATCAATTTAACCAAAGAGGTAAAAGACCTCTACAATGAAAACTGCAGGACAGTAAAGAAATTGAACAAGACCTTAGAAGATGGAAAAATCTCCCATGCTCTTGGATAGGCAGAATCAATATTGTCAAAATGGCCAAACTGCCAAAAGCACTATATAGATTCAATGTAATTCCAATTAAAAATCCAACATCATTCCTTATAGAAATAGAAAAGGCAATCATGAAATTCATTTGGGAGAATAAGAGACCCAGAATAGCCAAAGCAATCCTTAGCAAGAAGAGTGAAGCAGGAGGTATCACAATACCAGACCTTAAACTATACTACAAAGCTATAGAAACAAAAATGGCATGGTACTGACACCAAAATAGACATGCAAACCAATGGTATAGAATAGAAGACACAGAGACAAACTCAAATACAGTTATCTCATACTAAACAAAGGTGCCAAACACATACATTGGAGGAAAGATAGCCTCTTCAACAAATGGTGCTGGGAAAAATGGAAATCTATACGCAGCAAAATGAAACTGAACAACTAGCTCTCACCATGGACAAAATTCAACTCACAGTGGATCAAGGACCTGGGAATTAGACCAGAGATCCTATGCCTAATAGAAGAAAAAGTAGGCCCAGATCTTCATCATGTTGGATTAGGACTTTACTTCCTTAACAAGACTCCTTTAGCACAAGAAGTAAAATCAAGAATCAATAAATGGGATGAATTCAAACTAAAAAGCTTCTTCTCAGCAAAAGAAACAATCAATGAAATGAACAGAGAGCCTACATTCTGGAAACAAATTTTTGCCACATGCACATCAGATAGAGTACTGATCTCCAGGATATATAAAGAGTTCAAAAAACATTAAAAAACCCAAACAACCCAATCAATAAATGGGCTAAGGAGCTGAACAGACACTTGTCAGAAGAAGACATACAATCAAACAACAGACATATGAAAAAATGTTCAACATCTCTAGCAATTAGAGAAATGCAAATCAAAACTAAGATTTCATCTCACACCAGTCAGAATGGCAATTATCAAGAATATAAACAACAATAAGTGTTGGCGAGGATGTGGGGAAAAAGGTATGCTCATGCATTGCTGGTGGGACTGCAAACTGGTGCAACCAATCTGGAAAGCAGTATGGAGATTCCTTAGAAAACTTGAAATGGAACCACCATTTGAGCCAGCTATCCCACTCTTCGGTCTATACCCAAAGGACTTAAAAACAGCATACCACAGTGATGCAACTGCTTCAATGTTTATAGCAGCTCAATTCACAATAGCTAAACTGTGGAACCAACATAGATGCCCTTCAATAGATGAATGGATGAAGAAACTATGGTATATATACACAATGGAATATTACTCAACAATAAAAAGAATAAAATTATGGCATTTGCAGGTAAATGAATGGAGTTGGAGAATATCATGCTAAGCAAAGTAAGCCAATCCCAAAAAAACAAATGCCAAATGTTCTCTCTGATAAGTGGATGCTGATCCATAATGGAGAAAGGACACAGGAAGAATGGAGGAAATTTGGCTAAAGGGGAAGGAAGGGGAGCATGGAGGCAGTAAAGATGGTGGAATGAAATGGACATCATAGCCCTAGGTGTATATATGATGTGATTCTACATCATGTACAACCAGAGAAACGAAAAGTTGTGCTCCATCTGTGCACAATGAATCAAAATGCATTCTGCTATCATGTATACCTAAGTAGAATAAATAAATTTTTAAAAAACCTCAAACATAATACAGTTACACTGAAATGCAAATAGATAAAACGTTTAATTAACAAAAACTAAGGATTATCAAAAGGAAAGATCATGGAGGGTCCACTGAATTCTATAATGTCTTTTGGGTTGTATCATCCCCTTGGGAAAGCACTGAGCCAAGAATTAGGATCCTGGAGTTCTCTGTCACTGCCTGGCTGTGTGGCCTTAGACAGGACATTAAAATTCTCTAGTCTCCACTACTTTGTCAGGAAATAGTGGCTTTAAATTAGGTCAGTGATTCTTCCTGGACATCTGAATCTCATGTGCATTTAGCGTTTTAGGAAAATAATTACATATCTGTCCCCTCATAGAATCAATGAAGGGGATTTGGGGGAAGCAAATGCTTGCAGGATCCAGGCATTCAGGCTTTGAAAACTAAAGAATAGGGGGAAATAGGGAGAAAGAAGGAAGGGAAGGGGAACAGGAAAGGTGAGGAGTGAAGTAGTTTATCTAGAGTCATTTGTCAACGTGTCTGTGGATATTCTGGTCTGTGAAATGGCACCAGAAACAAGAAGACAGAGTTGGTGGTGTCATCCATGTGCAGCTCTGTTCCAACAAACTTGACCTGAACCTGTGGTCTCTGCAGGTGGCCCACCAGCATTTACTTGGGGCTACAGAAAACATTGCTTTTCCACATTTTCTTAGGTAGGGTGCTTATAAGCAGTGGAACGACACACTGGATGAGTCTGAGGACACCGTCTCAAAAGGGTGTATTAGTTTCCTATTGATGTTGTGATGACCAACTGGAGTCAGTGACTTGAGCAGTACAAATTTATTATGTTACAGTTTTGTAGACCTGTAGAAGTCTGCCCTGTGTTTCATCAGGCTAAAATCATGGCTTCAGCAGGACTGACTCCTTTCTGGAGGCTCTAGTGGATAACACGTCCAACTTCTACTATTGACCCACATTCCTCGGTCCAGGGCCCTTCCTCCACTTTCAAGGATTATCAGGAATGGTTGCTTAGCTCTTCCCATGTCCCATCTTTGATTCCTCTTCTATTGCTCTCTCTTTTTCTGACCCAGCTGGGGAGAATGATTACATGAGATGACCATGAATAACCCAGGATCATCTCCCCACCTCAAAGTCAGAACCTTTAATCACAACTCCGAAGTCACTTTTACTATTTCAGCTGACATATTCATTGGTACTGATGATTGGGGTATGGATACCTTTGGTGAACCAGGTCATTATTCTGCCTACCATCAAGGCTGACTATGAAATGTCTTGGAGTTCGCCAAGGCAGAATCTGGTTGACCAACCCATTCAGACATGGTCCTCAGGACTATGTTTTCTCTATCTTTACATTACCCTGCAGGAGTCTGAGTCCTGGGAGAGTAAACTTGGTTGGCTGAGCTCTAATTACATGTCCCCCTTGGGCAATTTGATTGACGGCCTGTTGAGACTACAAATAATGGGGGAAAGGCAATTCTCTACAAGAATATCACGGTGCTGTTTTGTAAAGAAGGAAAATGAGTGGTGGCCTGCTAAAAATGAAAACCTAGTGTCTCTATACCAGTCACAGTGGAATAGAGGGTTGCTTGGTTCTCATCTCAAAGCGACAGGGGAGGAATACCCTATAATTAAGCCTTAGTCAATGGACAAAAATAGATCACATGAGCCTAAATGTGGAATTGCTAATGAATATACCTTTAGATTTTTCTGGAAATAGAGGAAGAGCCATGTGCATCCATTACCTGTAAGGTGTACTGAGTTTTAATTTTCAATGTATATAATTATGGTAAAGTATAACAAATTACCTATGGTACACAAAAGCTTATAGGATACCATTATCCTTAATTAATGGGTAAATGCATGTCTTTTATTCAATGGAACTGATTTATTGTCTTAATTTTCAGATGTTCTGCCTCATGTTTCCATCGAAACCATCGTGTGCCCATAGTAACCAGCAGACACCAGGCAAGTGTGATCTCCTTTATGACCTGCGCCTAATTAGTTTTTTATTGTCATCTTCCAACTCACGCTTAAACTGTACAAACAGGGGCAACACGACTCCCAATACTGATTAATAAGCCTCCGGCCCTGGTCCTGCAATAAATAGGGCGTATTTATGGTGTGAGATCAGCATCTAGCGTCTGTTTCTTTGCACTGGTTCTCTTGGGCGGAGGCAGAGTTCAGGGGTGCTGGACAAGGCCCGGCCAGCCTCCGCCTTCCTTGTCCCTTGTCGCGGCTGCGTCCCACCTGCCTGTCCTTCACCACCTCTATTAGGCTCTGCTAGTTAAGAGAAAGGGAAAGAAACGAGCTGAAAGTTGGTGGGTGTTGGAGCTTCGAAGTCCAGAGATCTCCGGCTAATTGCTGGTCCTAACAGGCACAATTAGCTGCTACAAGCCCTTTGAGATGGCCCAGGGCCTTTCTCAGGTAGCAGCCATCACCAGATAAAGGCTGAAGTGCGCTCCACTTAGAGAGACATTTGCAGACAGGAGTGTCACAGCCTGCCAATTACACTCTCCCTGTACACAGTCACTTCCCAGGGAGACAGAGAACCTAGAGGAAGGCCTAGCATTAAAGGGACGTGGTGCAGGCCGTGTGCACAGTCCCAGGAAGCCAAGTTGCAGCGATGGTGGGCTGGAAGGTGGTAGGAAACAGAGAGGGGGCTTTTGTAAATTAAAACCTCATTGTTGAGCCCACTGGAAACTATTTCATGGACATTTGCTCCTTCCACTTTCTCTCCTCTGCAAGCTTCCCTGGCAAAACCACTATCCTTTTCCTTTTTTGTTTTGGGGTGTGACAGACTTGGAGAAAAACTGAGCATTTCAATAAAAGCAGCTTGGTGCTGGGGAAGAGTGCTTAAGTCAGAATGAGGATCTGCTCCCACCCCATCCGACCCCATCCACCCACAATTAAACAGCTGCATATTAGGGTCAGATCTTTCAGAGAGGACTAGGCTCCAAAATACTGGGTAAGATGAAAGCCACATTTCAAGGGTTATTTTGATTGCATATACTATAGATCATCCACAAAACACAGTACCCATGGATTTGTATAGAGAGCATCGTTCAGTAATTTGTATGTAAAAATGTCAACACAATTATGAAGTATATAATAAAGCATACAAATACAAAATAATTTATTTTGTCTCATCAAACAAAAGGAAAGAATGGTATGCAGAGTTGAATGTCTCTATGTCACGATGCTCAATAAGTGACTTGACTGTATGACACTTGGAACTCAGCATTGTCCTCACAAGGATTCAGTATCCTCATCTGCAAGGGAGGAAGTTAGATGCCAGGTTTGATGTTCCAGATGCTGTGCTCTCGGATGGTGCCCTCCTCTAGTGCACTGCCACCATCCCGGGTGGCTCCTAAAGCCCAGGCTTGCACTTGGTCTTCAGTGCACACAGTAGGGACAGCACATCCCCCTACTCTGCTGTGATACACCCATATCTGCCACACACTCCCTGCAACTGGGGGTGGCCATGCCCCACCTGTCTCATGAATGAGCAGGAATCCAGGGCTGATAGAAATCCCAGTGATGAGAAAACCCCAAGGCCTGAAATATTTGACAGTTTGGGAGCAATCAAAAAACAACTGAGCAGTTTCAGATGAGCAGTGTGGAAAGGCGTTGGTGCCATTAGCTAAAGCTTCCTGCCTCTTTGCCTTCCACATCCAGGTCTACATCAACCCTCACTTAAGACAACTCCTTCTCCAGATGGTTTTGTTAAGGTCCAATAGACAACGTATATATTGGTCTTCAAAGAAGTCACTGTGAGGAAAGGTATGGTGTGGAAGATGAGCATCAGATACCAGCAGGCCATTGGAAGTTTCAGGGTCTTCTCTCATTTGGGCCATTGCTTAGGCAAGTCACTTAACCTTTCTGGGACTGTCTTTCCTGATTTTACCAATATATGATTGTGCTTCATTATATTATTTGTTCCTTCTAGTTTTAATACTGGAATATTCCAAGTTTTCCTGTCTGATCTCTTGCAAGTTATTTCAACTTCTGACCATGACAATCCCCTCCTCCCCAGAAGGAAGAAAGGAAAGAGAGAGGAGGGTACTGAGCATTAATTGTCTAGCCTAAGGTCACAAAACTTTTCTATATTTTTTATAAAGGCTTTATGGTTTTAATCCTTACATTTAGGTCTGTGATCTATTTTGAATCATTTTTTGTGTATAGAATGAGAAAAAGGTCAAAAAAAAGTAACCTTAAGCTAGGCAAAGATTTCCTAGGTAGTGCCCAAAAGGAATAAACCATACAAGAAAATAAAACGTGATAAATCAGATTTCATCAAAATTAAGAACTTTTTCTAAAAGATGGGCAAAAGATTTCAACATATACTTCAAGCAAGATGATTTAAGAGTGGCAGATAAGCATAGGAAAAGGGGTTCAGTATCATGGGCCATTCAGAGTGCAAATTAAAACCACTATTTACTGTAAACCAAAATTTACTGTACCCCTGCTGAGACAGCTAGCATTGCAGACGGACAGTGTTAAGTGTTGACAAAGATGCAGGGAAACTGTCACTCTCACATATTGAGGGTAGAAATGCAAACATGGTACACACATTTGGAAAAGAATTTGGCAGTTTCTTATAAAATTAAACATGTACGTACCTTACGAACCAGCAATCCCACTCCTAGGTATTTATATGCCCCAAAGAAGTGAAAACATATGTTCATACTAAGACTTGCACAGAGATGTTCTTAGTAGCTTTATTCATAATAGCCAAGCTCTGGGAGCAACACAAATGTCCACCAGCTTGTGTGTAGGTAAACAAATTGTGGTATAGCCATACAACGGAATAAAGCGCAGCAATAAATAAAAAAGAAACAAGTACTGATAGATGCTACAGCATGGATGGAGGTAAAAATATTAGGAAATTTTTTTTAAAAACCTCAGAAACAAAAAAAAACCACTACATAATGTTGGATTTCATTTATGTGAAATTCTATAGCAATAGACAAATAGATCAGTGTCCGGACAGGGCTGGGCAGCAGGGAGGGTGGTGTTAATGGCCAAGTTCCCTAAAGAAATTTGAGGGTGATGAAAGTGTTAAAAGTCTTGATTGTTGTGGCAACTACATGATTGTAGACATGTATAAAAACTCATAAAACTGTACATTCAAAGTGCATAAGTATCAACCTATCAAGCCAAGCACTGGATCTGTCATGGCTGTGCCTTGAGCTTCTTTCCAGAAACATCTCAGTAAGAGGTGGGACACCTGTACTCTAGATCTGATTGTGTCAGACTGGGGATGCTGTAGTTAAAACAGCTTGTACTTTCCCCACCCAAGAGGTCCCCTTTCTAAGGGTGACTGACACTGGACCCAAAGTTCTCCCATAAAACTCAGTCTGGGAGGTGAGACTGAGGACAGAGGGGTGGAGACACAAGGTGATATGGACATTGATAGCTCAGTCATCTCCCTTTGTAGCATCAGATCCTTGGGAGTTGCAGAGCGAGATGGTGGGAATGGAGAGTGCACTTAGTGAATAACCTATCTCTTCTAGAGACCAGGGTGTTATCATGAGGTGCATTCCTAGGAACCCCTCCAAATCATTTTGGAAAAAATTAGTGCATAGAGTGTCCTAAATGAGCAATTCCTTGTAGCAATGGGAAAAAGTGAGGGTGGGGGTATACATTCAGCATCTGAGCCAGAATATTTTAAAAAATGAAGCTGTATATGTCCAGAGGAGGTGACTCATGGTAGTCAATCACTTCTGGGTCCCCAAGACTGTGTGATGCACACTGTGCACACAGGTGACCTGGAGGATGATCCACAGTTGAACTCACTTCATGAAGTGAGAACCTTAGAAGTAGAAAGGACCATGAAGACCATGGTCAGCCTCTCTAGATCACCAATCAACCAGAGTCTAAAGTTTAAATTTTAAACTTTCAGAAGAAAGATCAGTGGGCACATTGGGGTTAGTTATACGTCCTGGGTCCAAACTACCTGTGTGCTAGATTGGATGACAGGCCTCAATCCTCCAGCAGAGACTTTAATCTGAAGGTAAGGGAGTTTCCAGGGGACTTATGTGAGTAACAGCTCATTCCTACTTCTTGCTAGGTTGCAGCCTGCCCACCCACACAATGCAAATTGACCTAGACTTTTACTCCAGTATGTCCTTAAAGTTCTACAAAAATGGGAATCCTGTGACTGCTTGTAGCTCCTCTGGTCTCTAGAGTTGGCTGATTTTCTCTGCTAATTGTGTAAGAAACTCAGGGACCCCGCCACTAGAGGCAAGTGTTGGGAAGCCCTGTCATCTAGACCTAAGAATATAATAAGAATCAATTTCTCTTTCCATGAGAGGCGTATTTCAGCAGAGTTTCCTGGCAAGAAGCTGAGTAGTCCTTCAATCTTTCCCAGCACCCCTCCTCACCCTCCTACCCCCGTCCACTACAGTGTGCAGACTTCTACTTAAAATCAGGAGGCAGTTTCTTCCTGAGATGGATATGGTAGCACAGAGCCACACCTGAGAACAGCATTGAAATGGCAATGCTGACAGTCTGTGGGTGGGATTTCCCATTCTTTTCCCTCAGGTTTCAGCTTACTAAATCACAGCCTGTTTTCAGAGCCGCTGTGTCCTTCATGAGACGTGCCTGGTCGTCCTGTAAGCTACGGAAGAGCAAAGAGGTCTGGACTGAAGATACATGATGGACAGTGATCAAAAGAACGAACCTGCTTCCTAATGCTGCCCCTCAGCACCCAGGCTGGGCGGGACCTCCGAGAGGTGGGGCCTAAGGCAAACAGCCCCCTCATTTTGAGTGTTTTTCAAAAGAATTGAACATAACTTCTTGAACCTATCAGAGTAGCTAAGGACACAGATAAAGCAGAGTCTCCTCTTGATCAAGGTGTAGACTGCAAAACTCCAGAGGGGGGTGTGTATTGTAAATGCATACATGCGTAGGCTGTGGGTCTCTTCCTGTTCAAATTTGGAGCAAGTGCAGTAAAACAAGGGACTAGGAATGTGGGGGACTGTGGGAATACTCAGGTGTCCTTATTAGCTTAACTTCAGAGCCAAGAAAAGAGCATGGTTTTGGTCAGTGAGAAAGAGGAGGAAGAGGACCAGGATACTACTGTTGGTATTGATAGGCCACATGCATTTGCAGTTAAACCCAGGACCAGCTACATAACTTGCAAAACCCAGAGCAAAGTGAAAATATAGAACTTTTGTTCAAAGATTATGAAGAATTTCAAGAGGCAAAAACAGGATAAGTTAAGCACAGGCAATTATGAATGGCGGGTTTGTGAGACTGCACAGGTGACCCGTGTAGATACATGTATGAAGCTGTCCCTGATTACACCTCACCAATTTATACCCGATCCATGTAGAAATTTCACTTTCCACACTTTCCCAAGCAGTGTACTCTCGAGGGTCCTGCTTTCCCTTCTGTGATGGCTTCTCCCCCTTGGTGCCTAGCTCTGTGTCTTGCACTCAGGAGGCATTCTCTAACTGTTGGTTCAATTGGCCAGACAAGTTTGAACTTGGCTTAAATGCTGAAATGGTGCATCTTAGGTGATCTCTGCATTTATTTTCATGTAATTTTTTCTCAGCAATATGTGCACTGGTGGTCAAGAATTGCTATCTGATGGGTATTTGCTACTACTGTCCTATAGTAGAGGTTCACTCACAGCAATTCATGAGAGGCAACTGAGGGAAGGATCTTGCAGGTGGTGGGAGAAATTGATTTAGGACACCAGCTAGGAAGGAGCACCTGCAAGTTAACACCAGAAGACTCTGCAACAGTTCTTCACTAAGAACTTCCTAATCTTTTCTATAAGAAACTACCCTTCCCAGGGGTCCAGGAAGATCAAGCCCTGGACCTGAGCTTCAGGCTTTCAGGACTATAGGGAGCCTGCAGGATCCAGAACCAAATTTATTGTGATCTTCTCAAAAGCTGTCCTGAGAGCAAGGGCCAGAGTTGGCTACGGCAGTATTCAGAGGCATTACTGCAAAAGATCAGATCAGGACACACTCCAATGGCCAGTTGGACACAGGAAGAATGCAAAGGATGGTATTTGGGGGACACCAAGGAAGGTACTTCTGGACTGGGAGAACAGTGGGTTTGGATCAATGGCTTACAATGTATTCTTTCCTTATTATCCTGATCATAGTTGACACTGCTAGACTCTACTCTAAAAGATTACAGAGCTGACCTTATATACTATTCCTATGATATATAGGGTAGTAACTCCTTATCCAAGGTTTAAGTTTGCATGCTTTCAATTACCTTCAGTCAACTGAAGTCAGAAAATATTAAAAGGAAAATTCCAGAAATAAACAACTCATGTTTTAAATTGTGTGCCATTCTGAGTAGTGTGATGAAGTCTTGCACCATCTTGTTTTGTCCTGTCAGTAGGTAAATTATCCTTCTGCCTATTGTGTCCACATTATATACGTTACCCTCCTGATTGTCACTTTGTAGCCCACTTAGTTTTCAAATTAACTCCTGTAGTATCTCAGTGCTTGTGTTCAAGTAACCCTTATTTTACTTAAATAATGGTCCAAAAACACAAGAGTAGTGATGCTAGCTATTTGGACATGCCAAAGAGAAGCTGTACACTATATATTGTAAGTGAAAAGACAGAAGCATAATAATGTTTTGGGAGACAGATGGGGAAAGGAGAGTGAGACAGAGTGGGGTGGGGAGAAAGAGAAAGCACATTCATATAAGCTTTATTGCAGTATATTGCTCTAATTGTTATATATTAGTATTCGTTATTATGGTTATAATCCCTTGCTGTGCCTGTATTTATAAATTCAACTTCATTGGGTATGTATGTATAGGAAAAACATAAGGTGTGGATGTGATACTATTAATAGTTCAAGGCATCCACTGGGAATCTTGGAATATATTCCCATGGATAAGACAGGATTACTGTATACCATTTCCTTCCTTTTGTAAGAAAAACAAATAGTGGCACAAAACAGTGGTAAAGCCTAGATTTAAACCCTGTGCTGTAACACCGAGGCTGCCTATTATATTACTTCCTTCCCACCACCAATCAAAGAGAGCACTTTGAAAAATATGCATGTTCAAGCTGCTTAAAGAGACATTCTGATAGATTTAGCCAGAAAGCATGTATATACTGTGAAGCTTCGCTAGGAGATTCTGAGCCCCAGACTGGCAGGTTAGTGTTGGGAGCCACAGGTCTAGGGAGACTCCAGGTCCTTCCCAGCCCCAATATTCTCCAATGCTCTGATTCCAACTTTCCTACAAAGGATATTTTGCTTGTGCTTCGTAGGGTAGCTCAAACTCTTCCCCAGTCTCTGAGTTACATCTAATCACAGGGCCGTTTTCCCATGTCTTCAGTGGCTTCCAAAGAATAAAATTAGTCAAATGGATAAAAGCTTGTTGTGGGCATATGTAGAGCATTTCAAAGTCTATTTATCAGAATACCAACTATTGCATTTATACCATGGAAACTCCAAGTGCATGATGACCCTGTCATTTGATTTTGAGGGGAAAAAATTCAACAGAGACATAGAGTCACAACCAGCAACTGGAGAGATTTTCTTTGCTGGGTATGTTTTCTGTTTTCAGAGGAAGTCAAATTCAATGCCATCCATTCTTGGGGTACTCTCCTGATAACTCCAAGTACCTGATCCCTAAAGAGCAGAAGAGCCTGGCTTTGTTGGTTATTGCCTTGTCTCCCAACAGCCCCACTCCTCAGAGTCTCCCCAGGCTGAGTGCTATGACCCAAATCCAGGAAATAACCTTCCCAACCAGAAACCATTCTTCCATGTGCTGCCATCACCAGCACAGCCAGAGTGTGGCCAAAATGAGTAACAGCACCAGCAGCAGTGGACACAGAGATGCCGTAGGCAGTAATCTGGGGATCTCTGTTAAAAATTTCCACCACTCAACAATTGTTTCTTGAGCATCTACTTTTCCAAAATTTGTCTTGTTCTCTGTGGGTTCTGCTGACTGAATCCAGTTTTTTGCGTTTCCAAAATTTGTCTTGTTCTCTGTGGGTTCTGCTGACTGAATCCAGTTTTTGTTAGCATTTTCAACGAGGAGTTACACATGGGGTCCTATAATCCCAAGGGGAAGTTTCCATTTTCACTCACACTGGCAGCATGGCAGGGATATTCCTTCTCTTTGTCTTATTTCCTGAGACCCCAATTCTCCAGACAACTTCTACCTCCATCAGAGCATCCTGATCCTGATAAATATTCACTGGTTCCTTTAGAAATGAAGCCAACGTAGCTTAGCTTTGTCTTGGGCAAGCGTGGTTCCAGGATGGACCTCTGTAGGTTATGATCAGTCTCCTGATTGCATCTTTCCCAATTTCTCAGTGCATGGCCCATCACCTAAAACCAGCTAGACACTGGGGACACACATACAGGATTTCTTTGATGGGGACACAATGGCATGTATAGTACGAATCAATTAATGCCCCTTCCTCATATCAATCATTCACTTTTTTCAGCTATGGGAATTTAGTTGTGCAACACACACACACATGCATGTGCATGCACTATGAATATATAGCCATACAGTTACCTTTCCTCCCCCAAAACCTATTCAACAAGTCATCAAATTAAATAGGAAAGTAGGACTGAGAGTTGGCTGTATGCCAAGACATGAGGCACATACAAGGAACGTGTGAGACATGATTTCTGCCTCGTGGCAACCCATGAGTTACACGATCAGACTTAAGAGACTGATGGCCTTGGCAACCAGCCCCACCTCCACCTCTACCCCCACTGGTTCTGGGAAATGACCAGCCTCAGAAAACCCTCCACTCCAACATAAAACCATACTTTTTCACTTGAAATTTCCTCAAACTGTAGCCAACCAAAGACTGCCAAATATACCTGAAGACCAATTAGGAAGTCTACCCAGCTTCCAGAGTGCTCCCTTAATAGGCAATTTGCCAGTCAAAGACTCTTTCTGTATTTCCTCTTTTAACTCTATGAAATAGATTCTCCTTTCTGACATCGTTGAATCCTTATCCACAAAAGTGACAAAGATGGATTCCTTTTTGCACATTTGTGGATAAGCATAATAAACATAACTTTGCCTTGGATTTGGTCTTGTCTTTGACAGACTTAACCCACCCCTGACACAACCACAGAGCAATAATCGTCAATATACAATCAATACAGAGTCAGGTCTTGTAAGCACTTGGAGAAGGGCAGGAGAAAATGAGCTGGAATGATGTACAGAGATTTCTTGAAAGAGGTCAGACTTGAAGGAGGCTTTGGAGTAGCAGTTGGGTGGAGCAGCAGGGAAGGCAATGAATAAAGAATGAACTGGAAAAAGATAGCAGAGGGTCCTTATGGGAAGAGGGGCATAGACAGGGAGGGAGGAAGACAGGACAGCATCCTCCTCTGCAAGATGTGCTTCTGAAACACAAACCCCAAATCAGGATAATTCAATTGCAATGAATTAAGCTATTGTGAGAAAAAGAGAGTTAGAAGTCCAACTGCTTACGTGACACTGTGAAAGTACTTGCTAAATATGTCTGGTAGTATCTAAATAAAGTCATGGCAATTACACTTTGTCTATATTCATTCCATGATAATAGATATAAATCCCTTGCTGTGTTTTGCTTGCTAGAATCTTTTCTGAATTCCCTCTCCTTGAATTACCAAGATTTTTACATGTGTATTTTTTGTTCCTTTCTTTATTTTAAGTAATATGCATTTATCCAATCAATCAACAAATACAAATTGAGTATCCATCCTGTGCTAAGCATGACTTTAGGCCTGGGGATGTAGCAGTGATAAGAAAGGACCCAGTTTACGTGCAGCTAACATTCTAGTGGGGGAGACTGACACCTTCTCATCCTTGTTCCTTTTTAGTTTTCTCGCTCCTACTATCACTGCACAGCATTTTGCCTTCCAATGCCTCTGGCAGGATGTTTCACTCTAGCTGATTTGCAGTCGAGTGCCTCTGTGGCATCTTCTGCAAAAGTCCCACAAAATGGCACATCACAGATCTGCTCCTCGCAGGATAAAATTCAGGTCTGTGGAGTGGCCAGAGCTGTGAGCTTTTACAAAAAAGAATATGGGTAGAGAGCTTGGCGATGAGTTGGGCAAGCCATTCAAACTAGACCGTTGACAGATTAGATCTTCCAGAACTTTTAAATGTTAAAGGGAATTCATACACATCATCAGACACTGAAATGAAGCTTTAATGTATTCACTGATTCAACAAATAATATTTAGCAAGAGTTACTACATAACTGATGCCCAGCTGGGTTCTGTGCTCTGAGAAAGTGAGAATAGCAGGACAGGTGAGAGCCCTGAACACCTTGCATCTAGTAATGGAGACAACTTTGCAAACAACCATATTTAAGAATGATGGGTGCTATATTAAAAAAATAAACAGTGTTACAGAAACCTCCCTCAGGGGCACCAAGCCTGGTTGAGGTAAGGAGGGTAGAGTGAGGCTCCAGACAAGGAAGATATACTTAAATTCAGGTGTGTAGAATGAGTGGCAGTCAGCTATGTGAAGTATGAGCACAGAGCATCACGTGTCTTGCATGTTAGCAGGCCTGCAAGAAATCCCATGTAAATGTCAGAACTGTGGATGTCAACTATGGACACTTATTCTGGTTAATTTTAAGATAAAAGAAATTTATTGGAAGAGTATTAGATAGCTTATCAGAGGACAGGAAGGATGAGGAATCAGGCAAGAGCCAAAGGAAGCTGGGCTGCCAAGAACTCAGTCAAGGTTAGGTCATAAGAAATGTTTACTCGGACTCGGCACTGGTGCTGCCATCATTGGATACCTGACCTGTGAAGCCTGGGTCATGCCCTCAGGAGCTAGTTACCAATAAGCAGAGAACAGCCACATCTAGAAAACTTTGGCTATGGATTCATACTGGGTGACTTTCCCAAAATAAAGCTTTCAGATGCTGGGCAAATAATACATGACAAAAGTCCACCACATCCTGCACAGATGGAACACAGGGTATCAAAGGAGAAATAGCCAAAGCTGATAAGTCAAAGTAGGTGATGGAAATTGACCTTATCTCCTGTCAATGGGAAACTGTTAGTGGGTTTTTATTGGGATAGGGGAAGCTGGTTGTCATATAAACCCTGGAATGGACCATCCTGCTGGAAGAGTCAGAGGTGGATTAGAGTAGAGAAGGGGTAGAGGATGGAGAACATTTGTAGGCAGTTATCCTGAGGAGGGACAGCAGAAGTCTGGGTCAGATTGCCAGTCTCTACCTCTGGAGCTAGAGAGATGCCAAGGGATCTGATAGGTACTTAGAAAACAAGGCCGAAGTGATGAAGAGGAGAGATTTCACAATGACCTTCAGGCATTACTTTGGACTAAGTGTATAGGGCCACGTTCCAGGATATAAAGACTCACGGAGAGGAACAGCTGAGGGATGAAGAGGAGAGGTGAAGCTGGAAGCCTAGGGGGGTATCTGAGTCTACACTCAACAGAGCTCAGGAGGGCAAATAGGAGTCAGCAGCCAGGGATGGGTGAGGTCAAGGTTATAAATAGGACATCCATACCTATATATGCAGCAGAGAAAGTGGGACTAAGGAAGATCTTCCCAGAGTGTGTGAGAGCCAGTGGAAGAGGGCAAAAATATCATCAGGGTCAAGGGCACATGAAGGTGAGAGAATAAGAGTGGAATTTGTCCTTTGGATTTAGTGGCTGGACGTGCATGATATGAGCACCTTCAATGGAGGGAAGTTGGTTGGAATTGGACCCCTGTGGATTCAGAAGGGAGAATTTAGAAGGGAGAAACAAGTACCCACAGCTCGCTCTCTCCTAAGAAATTTGATGGCAAGGATGTATTTAGAAGAGGGTGTGAGTGTCATGATGTGAATGCAGTTGGTTCCCTCCCAAGCTCACGTGGACTGCCATTTGCAGAAGTGGTGGGAGACATTTGGGTCATGAGGCTGGAGTCCCTAAGAAGGGATTGACACCTTCTTGCAGGAATGAGTGAGAACTTGCTCTCACAGAACTGAATCATTTGCCTTGAGGGTGAGTTCCTATTAATCAAGTTTGCCCTGTGTGCTCTCTCTCTTCCACACATGCCTGCTTTTCCTTCTACCTCCTGCCATGAGTTGAAGCAATGGGAGCCCCTCACCAGATGAGGCTCTGATCTTGAACTCTCCTGCTTCCAGAACTGGGAGTAGAAACAAACCTTTTTCCTTTATAATTTGCCCTGTCTCAAGTATTCCTTAGCAGCCACAGAAAATAGACTCAGACAGTCAGGCAGATAAAGAATTCCTTCTTTAACGTGAGACACTTAAGCACATCTGAATGTTGCCATGATGGAAGCAGGAATAATAAGATAATCTACATTTGCTTCATGTTTAGGATGTGCTTGCCACTTTGCTAAGTGTTTTCTGTGTGCTAACTCTCTTTATCATTAAAACAAGTCTGAATATTCATTAGGAAGTAGTATAATCTTCATCTCCCAGGTAGGGACATCAGGCACATGGAAGACACCTCAAGGTTTCAAGGTCAGGTGGTCTGGTCCGAAAACAGTGCATTTAAACACCATGCTAGAAAGCCCCACACATGGCAGCAAGCAGTCCAAGATAGAACCGAGTATGGAGGACATCAGCATTCCAGAGGAGGTGAAAGGGACAGGATCAAGCACAAGGCAGGGGTCAGGACATGTGCTTTGGACAGGGGGAAACACCCCTCCTCCCCTCTGACATAGAAAGGGAAATAAAAGAATGGGTGTAAGGCAGCTTTTGTCTTGTCCTTGGAGTAAGAAACAAAATCATCTGCTACCGAGGAAGGGCAAGGTGAGGAGGTGGCTCAGGGGCTTTAGGAGAGTGGATTCCAGGAGTGTTGTTGACCAGGAAAATCTAGGAAGACTTTGAGCAATTTAGAGGCTCCAGTCTGGCTGGCTGAATCCCCATTGAGGGTGACATTTCAGATTTCCTCTACCATTGCCCATCACTCTGTCAACAGATTGCTTCATCCCTGATCCTTAAGCAGAGCTTGCCGGGGCACCTGGGAATAACTTTGGTTCAGAGGAGCCATCCCTAGGGGCAGCTCAGAGTGACCAGGATTTGAAGGTTTCATGGCTGGAGGACTGTGGGAAAGAGCAAGGAGGATTTTTACCAGGGGAAGGACAGGCTGGGAACTGTGCCTGAAGGTTAAACTATTCTTTCGTAACACAAGGTCACAGCCAGTGGTTGACAGAAAATGAACTTTGCTTTGGTTTGTTTTGCCTCTTTCATTTTTATGAGATTCTCGGTCAGTGGACAAACCCAGCTTACCTGTCATGGATGCATCTGTGCCTCATTTATTCTGGTACTGTCTAGATTCCTCTTCCATCCTGGGGATCAGCTCCATCAACTCACACTAGAGGAGCTGGTGGCAAAGATTTAGCCATCAACAATACCTTTTAAGGGCTGCCCTGGGTGGTCTGCTAGAAGCCTATACCTAACTTGGGCTGCCCTGATTTATTTCACACACCCTGCAGCTCAACATGCTATTTTTGAAAACCAAGGAAGGAGACCATGGGCGTTAGGAATCTGTGCGGAGCTGGGCAAACCCAGCTGTATTTTGGATTTTTTGTCTGCTTAAAAAATATTTTTCATTGTTTTGAGTTTGATGAAAATGTGTTTTCCCATTAATTTTTAAACCAAAATTGGATCCATATGTTTTCTGATTCATGTCTGCTTAACTCATCTTGCTGCTTTAACAGATCATTTGATGTCCAAGAAACCTCATTATATACTCCATTTTCCCCAAGTTACAGAGAAGAGGCGAAGAGTTGAAAAAGTGTTGTGATGGCTGGTTTGGGGGTCCTTTTGGGAATGAAATCTAACCACTTGCCTTTGGTTTCTTTAGAAAACAACTGATGTTTCCTGGGCAAAATTTGGGGTCACCTTTTTGCTTTGGGAAAGCTATTCTGTGTCTTCCTATCCTGAGTACCCCTAAAGTCAGAGGTCAAACCTGAGGGGCTTGCAGTTAGCCTTAGCATTTTCTACCTAAGCTGGAGCAGAGGGAATGAGAATCCTGTTTTCCTGTAAAGCTCAGCACTGTGTTGTGAACTCCTTCCTAGTGTCTGCAGGAGCAGTCAGAGAAGAGGATTTTCTCCATTTTCCCAGGACCGTGGTCGTGTCTCTGAGGGACTGTCATTTTGGGACCTGAAAGGGAGGAGGACACTACATAAAACCAGAAAGGTGGCACCCTCATCCCTGCCTGAAACCTCTCCAAGCCCAGGCACACCTTGGCCAGGCAATTCCACAGAGGACACAGGCTCAGATATTTCTTCCTTCATTATGTTCTCATAGCAGCTTTGTTGCAGGTAAACAAGGAAACTTCTTCAAGCTTTACAAACTACAGGGTGGACTTGAGAAGAGGTTTCCAGTGTCCTTCTACAGCTGTTTTGTTTGTTTTTGTGGTAAGTTTTTAATCTCCTGAGAACCTCAGCTCCTTCATTTGCAAAATTAGTATAATATTTAGCTCACTATGGAAGGGAGGCTTGATTTTTGCTAAATGCTTTTCTTCAACTGCAAAATGCTGGGAGCAGTTTTATAATAATCATCTCTGGTCCCCTAACCTAGTTCCCACCATCATCCCTCCTTACCTCCCCACTACACACACACACACACACACACACACACTCATGTACACGATCACACAGCAAGGAGGAGCCAGAAGGAGAATATGAGATTTTCCAGGATCTCGAAGTGACAGCAAGGTTTCCAAGCGGGATGAGTTAGTTCCAGGATTTCCCTCAGCACCCTCTTTCCCCTCTCCATGGGCGTCAGTCTCTCCAGTTGGTTGTTTGAATTTGGTACCAGTCCAAGCAGAGATGTCTAATTCTCAAGGCTGTCTGCAAGCTCCCCATTGGTGTGTTGCCTACGTGCCTTGTTGATACTTCTTTTGCAGCCTCTAGGCTGGGAAAATTTGGTTTACAAGGGCAAAAGGGTGTATGGTTTTGCATAACCTGTGTAGGTTTCCAACTGCCAGCAACCACAAAACCAGATCAAGCATTCAAGGTGTGGAAAAAGTCCCTGAGAAGAAGCGATCCAGCCTCACATATGGTTGGTCTCTCTTTCTCTTTCTCTCTGCTTTTGCCAGGAAGAAGTGTAGGACCAATTTATGCACAAATTGGTCACATTTTCACACATAGCTCCAATTATCTAAAAGGGGTTTAACATTATATTTATATTGATAAGCTTAACAATGTTGAACTGCGACTCTCAGCTGATCTGTTACAATTCACATCCAAAGAGACCAGAAGGAATAATTGGAAGCTCTCCAACATCAAGAAAGAGAGGCAGCCTTGAAAAAGATGAAAACTGCTGCACAAGGTCTCGGTTTTGCTGAAATTACCACATAAATTCCAAATGAAGGATGGCCAAGAATATTCCAACAATTACGAATTCTCTCCTAAAGACACAACGGAGGTACCAGGTTAGAGAGAGTGAAGGCGTGGGCTCTCATCGATGTCTCTAGTGGAAAAAATTAATATATTGCAACAGTTATAGACTTAGCACCCAAGGAGACACTTTATTGGGGGGAAAAAGTAAATTTGCTACAATATCTTAGCAAAATAATAGGACTTCTAGGTTGGGAATTCAGCACACCTTGAAATTCAGATACACCTGTCATTTCAAGAGCCTTCAACACTGACAACAGGGTTCACTGCATTCAACTGTCTTACCCTCTCCCAAATTATCACTGGTGATCGGTAGTGACTCATTCCCTCCAACCACTAGTCACATGCCTCAGCTGGTTGCTGGCTTGGACAACAAGATGGGGACAGAGTTTAAGACAGTCAAAGGACCCTGATAAATGCCTCTGGCTCTTGTAGCATCTCTGTTGTGAAAAACAACAGAAAAGAGCTGGCAAGTGTCGGGTCATGTGACTAGGAAGTGCAGGCTAACATGATTAATTATAAGCCTAATTCAGTTAATTACATATAATTTGCTAAGCCCCCCACCCACCCAGACACACACTGCATTGTTTACTCCTACACAGGATAATCTGGGGACAGGAAAAGTGTAGGTCTGGCTTGCAACAGCCCTGGAGCATCACGCGAAGGTTGGCTGAGGGTCTGTTATGAACACACCCTTCTAGTCACCACTTTTGTTAGCACATACACCAGGCCTAGGTGGCTGGACTCTCACTCTTCAGGCCACCAGAGATGGAGGGAATCAAAATGAAGTCTCTGCACATGATATTTCCCAAGGAGGTCAGGTCCACAGACACAGAAGAAAAGACAGCCATGTGGCTCACCTAGTCCTTCTGAAAAAAACAGATATACATTTGTTATCTATATGTATTATATGAAAATACTATTCAGTATTAAAAAATAAAAAAATTCCACTCTAAAAACATAGAGTGGAATTCTGTCCTTTGCAACAGCATAGATAAAACTGGAGATCATTATGTTACGCAAAATAAGAAAGGCACAAAAAGACATGTACCGCATGGTCTCAATCATATGTGGAATCTAAAAATGTTGGCATCGAAGTGAAGCATAGATCAGTGGTCACCGGAGGCTTGGAAAAGGAGTCGGGAGGGAGGGGTGGAAATAAGTTGATCAGTGGGTACTAAGATAAAATTAGGTGCAAGAATTTCTGGGGTGTTGGAACACAGTGGAGTGACCATAGTTAACACAGATGAGAGGGTACCATTTATCTCTAAAGGCTGAAAACTAGAATTTTCAATGTTTTCACCATGAAGAAATGTAAGAGGTTTGCAGAGACAGATACATTTAACCTAATTTAAACATTGTACAAGGTGTACATATATTAAAATACCACGTGGTATTAACATGCATAATTTTTATGCTGTAATGTGTCAGTGAAATTTTTAAAAGAAATTTAATAGAAAAGGGATATTTGGGTTCTGTTTGTGTTGAATTTTCAACATGAATTTCCCAGATGGCCATAGGTGATGACCTGTCTAGGTTGGTACCAAGGCATCTATTGAGAAAGGTTACCCCACCTCTGCCACCTTGGGCAAGAGGACACCCAATTCCCAGAGATGTCACCCAGCTGGTAAGTGAAAGAAGATGCCTCATCCTGCGGCAGGGGACTGGGGGGTAGGGGGGTGGCAGGAGAGTCCTTCCTCCTCATGCTGCTGTCAGGGGAGAGCAAGAATGAGGGTTCAGGAAGATTAAGGGTGTGAGGCCCCTCTGTGGATGCCCACAATGCTAGGCACCAATGCAAGACTCAGCCTCTTGTGTATCAGTGATGCACAGAACCAAGAAGCCATGCTCATGTGGCCAGGCCTTCAGAAGATCTAACTGCTCCTAATTTCATTCTCTTAACACAAGCGTTCAAATGACCCCTCACCATTTTCATTAAATAACAGCATGACTTTCTATTAAGTATCTGTGTCTTCTATAAACCACACTCTCCATGAAGACAGGGACTGCATCCAGCTTGCTCTTGGCTGGACCTGAGGCATGGAAGACACGAGCTGATTAACTCAACACACCTGACAAAGCCCTTTGTCTTTCCTAAGAAAGCTTGTAATTCTAGAGAAGTAAATGACATTTCCTACCCTCCTGCTGTAAGCTATTTAGGATAGGAAGTGTGTAAATCAGACACTGTGTTCACCGACAGTCTAGACACAGAACAAGCGAAACATGAGGGGAGAAAGGAATGAATGGATGAATTGGGTTGTTTGGGAGAGTAGGAAAATTCTATAAATCAGGGCAGATTGTGCAGTGACCTTCGGGAACACTGTTACAAAAGGCCTAAGAAGGTGATAGTCGTTTAAGAAATGCATTAATAGAATGGAGCTTACAAAGAGAGATCAAAGATGGAGCAACCTGCTTTACACAACATACCTCTATGAAAATAAACTTGTTCTGAGAATGAGGCAAGAGATCACAATTAATTACTGAGGCTTTGGAGTTTCAGGCCCTTCTAAGAGCTCCTTAGGTACTCACTTGAAATGCTAGCATAAAAAGTTTCCTGACGGCAAGCTGGCCTTCAGTCCTCACCTTAACCCTCAACCTGTGCTGGCACTCAGGCCCAGCAAGTGAGGCATCCTGGAACTTCAGTGGCATGAACTTTCCAGCAAGTTCTCCCATGTGACATTGGGCAAAAAGAGTTTTGTGGGAAGCAAAATACTCTCTGTTCAGAGGCCTTGCCCTGGTGAACACAGCTC
>PVHX01005943.1:0-35154 GCA_004024805.1 Geosciurus inauris
TGTTATCAATTTTTTGAATTGTTTCTTGTGTTTCAATTTCATTGATTTCAGCTCTGATTCTAATTATTTCTTGAATTCTACTTCTTTTGGTGTTATTTTGTTCTTCTTTTTCTAGGGATTTGATTTGTAGTGTCAAGTCATTGATTTGTTGACTTTTACATCTTTGAATATATGAGCTTGATGCAATGAACTGTCCTCTTAGCACTGCCTTCAGAGTGTCCCAGAGATTTTGGTATATTGTATCAGAGTTCTCATTTACCTCCAAGAATTTTTTTATCTCCTCCCTGATGTCTTCTGTTACCCATGCATTGTTCAATATCAAATTATTGAGTCTCCAGGTGTTGTAGTAGCTTCTTTTTTTAAAACTGTTATTAATTTCTAGTTTCATTCCATTATGGTCAGATAGAATGCAGGGTAGTATCTCTATTTTTTTGGTGTTTACTAATACTTGCTTTGTAGGATAGCATATGATCTATTTTGGAGAAGGATCTATGTGCTGCTGAGAAAAAAAGTGTATTTGCTTGTTGAAGGATGGAATATTATATATATATATATATATCTGTTAAGTCTAGACCATTCATTGTTCTATTGAGTCTTTCAGATTCCTTGTTTAGTTTTTGTTTGGAAGATCTATCCAGTGGTGAGAGAGTTGTTTTAAATTCACCCAATACTATTGTGTTGTGGACTATTTGATTCTTGAATTTGAGAAGGGTTTGTTTGACAAACATGACTGCCCCATTGTTTGGGGCATAGATATTTAAGATTGTTATGTCTTGTTGATGTATGATTCCCTTAAGCAGTATGATATGACCTTCTTTGTTCCTTTTCACTGACTTGTTTGAAGACCACTTTATCTAAAATGAGGATGGAAACTCCTGCTTGTTTACGTAGTGAGTGTTAGATTTTTTTCCATCCTTTCACCTTTAATCTGTGAGTGTCTCTTTCTATGAGATGAGTCTCTTGGAGGCAGCATATTTTTGGGTCCAATTTTTAAATCCAATCTGCCAGTCTGTGTCTTTCAATTGCTGAGTTTAGGCCATTGACATTCAATGTTATTTTGGAGACATGGTTTGTGTTCCCAGACATTTTGGTTTATTCTTATTTTTTTAACTTGACTGGTTTCTCCTTTGATTGGCCTTTAGTGTAGCTCCTCCCTCTGCAAGTTTTCATTATTTTTCATTTCCTCCTCATGGAATATTTTTTAAAGAATGTTCTGTAGAGCTGGCTTTCTTGCTGTGAATTCTTTTTTGTTTATCTCATAAGGTTTTTATTTCATCATCGAACGTAAAACTTAATTTTGCTGGATATAAGATTCTTGGTTGGCATCCACTATCTTTTAGCACTTAGTATATGTTGTTCCATGATCTTCTTGTTCTCAGTGTCTTGGTTGAGAAGTCTGCAGTGATTCTAATTGGCTTCCCACTATGTGTAATCTGATTCCTTTCTCTGTGGCTTTTAAGATTCTCTGCTTATCCTGAATGTTAGGCATTTTCATTATGATGTGCCTTGGTGTAGATCTGTTATTATTTTGTACATTTGGTGTCCTGTAAGCCTTTTGTATTTGATTATCCAATTCATTCTACATATTTGGAAAATTGTCTGATATTTCATTGAATAGATTGCTCATTCCTTTGCTTTGGAATTCTATGCCTTCCTCTATCTCAGCAATTCTTAAATTTGGTCTTTTAATGTCATCCCATAGTTCTTGGATGTTCTGTTCATGGTTTCTTACCATCTTCACTGGGTGGTCAACTCTATTCTCAAGGTTAAATATTTTGTCTTCAGTATCTGAAGTTCTGTCTTCCAAGTGGTCTAATCTGTTAGTGATGATTTCTGTTGAGTTTTTAATTTGGTTTATTGTTTCTTTCATTTCAAGGGTTTCTGTTTGGTTCCTGTTCAGAATCTCTACCTCCTTAGTGAAGTGATCTTTTACTTCCTGTATTTGCCTATGTATCTCTTTATCAAAATGATCATTGCTAACTGAGCTTGCTCTCTTATATCATTCTTTAAGTTACGGAACATTTTGATTATGTACATCCTTAACTCCTGTTCTGTCATTTCTTCTGCTGTACTGACCACGGATTGTAATAATGTAGTATCTTGGTTTGTTTGAGGCACATTCTTCCCTTGTTTTTTATGGTGTTTGTGTGTCTTTCCTTCTATCTCTGCTGATACAAGTGTTACAACTTTTTAATCTTATAGCATTAGAGTTTCCCTGCAGGGTTTCAATACCTCTCCTTTAAGGGAGAGACCAGTATTGACAGATCTCAATAGAAACAATATATAGTTTCAAACCAAGTAGCTCCTAATAGCTCCTAAATACATTTATAGTTTAGTCACAATATACAGCAATTATGAGTTCATTTAACATCTATTATGTAAACAATAGGTTTGCACAAGGGTCTATAGTTTCTGCTGATGGGCTAGAGAAACTTGAGGGTGAGGTGTAGGATAGAATGCTAGGGTAGTAGGAAGTTAGATCCTACTACCTGGCTATTAGATCCTAGAAAGCATGAAAAAGGAATCCAAGAGAAGTTGGCTATTAGCAGAAAGAGCAAAAGAGAGTTGTGGAAGACCAGTAAGAAGGAAGAAAATAGAGTACAGCTAACGAGAAGACATGATAGTTAAGAAAAATAAAACATGTGCAGGTGGGAGTTATGAGACTATATAATACCACTGTATTATACTATTTAGATATCCCAGTCTACCGTATCCTACTGTATAACAAATACTTGGTTTCCTAAATGTTGGGAATGAGAGGGTGGGAAAAGATTGAGAGAGGAAAGAAGAAAGAAAAAAAAGAAAGAAAAGTAGAAAAGAGCAGAGAAACAAAACAAAAAGATTTTTTAAAGGATAAAATAAAATAATAATAATAAAAAATAAAAAGTCTCAATGTTTGCTTCTTTCCACCTCCAGTAGGTGGAGTTGTCTGTTGCTTACTGGAATTTCCCTGCTCCAGTGAAGAATGTCCTAGGTGGAGGTCTCACAAAGAAGCCATCTGCTTCAGTAACAGGGTGAAAGGCTGGACTGCTTGTGGTCATGGATGCAGTGGAGATGAAGTTTCACAGTGTGCTGTGTTGAAGTAAAAGTTTGTTGAAGTAAAAGTTTGTCCCTAGATCCTGTCCCCTGTCCCCTGGTGTAGGAAGTTCTGCCCTGGTAGATGGAGATCCACAAAGAACAGTATCCAGGTATCCCACGTGGGAGCTGTTTGTCCACAGGAGCAACTGCTATGGGTCCTGTGTGGTTGCTGGGCACTGGAGCCAGGTACCCCATGTAGAAGCAGGTCCCACCTGCCAGAGGTGAATCCTGTGCTAGAGCCCTGGGCTGGGGCTCCTAGCCGCTTGCAGCTGAGTTCCGCCACTTGCTGCTGAAGTCACTCTGCTTGTGGAAATCACTGCTGCCGGGTGGCCCTGCATACATGCATGAGTGAAATTCCTACAGGGGCAGCTGTAGGATGATGTCCAGAAGCTGGCTGGGAGATGGTATTTCTACTACTTCAATCTCCAGTTCTGGAGAGACTAGGACTGTGGCGTCCGTCTAGGCTGCCATCTTGGAACTTCCCTCCCAAGTAATATTTTTTTGTGTGAAATAATTGTAAGGTCAGATAACAGTGACCAAAGGGAGGTCAATTAAAACTGCTGAGCAAGGCTTTAATGATATATGCTCCTGGGCGACACTCCCCCATCCAGCAGAGCATGTCCGGGAGAATCACGTGCAGGCTCAGCTGATTTGAAAGTTTTAGGCTTGGGGTAGGAAGGAGAGGGCTTGGGACAAGAAAGGAAAGTTTTTGGGAGTCCCATGTCTTCCTGGGGTTGGTCAGGAGACTGGCTGATTGATGGTAGTCATGAAGTCACAAATTGTCATCATCACCGTCTGCTGGTGACAAATTGACTGGACTCTCACGCATGTGGGCTGCCTGGTGTTTTGTTTTTCTTAGCCACCTTAAACCAACCTAACAATAATATATTAACATCAATGATGCAGAAAAATGATTTTATATTTGAGAAATTTACTTAAATCAATAAGGTTATACATAATTAATATGGTATCAATGATATAGAAATATTCAAATAATATGCCATATTATTGACATCATATATTCTATATAAACTTATATTAAGAATATTATCACCAATCACCATATTATTTTAGGCTTATATCATAAATTAATGTAATTAGATTGTTACCACCCATTACCGGTAACGAGTTCTGCTTCCCCAAATGCTGAAGTGTAACACCCGAGAAGCATGCCGAGGCAAATGAAGAGGGAAAAGTAAGGAGCTGTATTTAAAGGATAGAAGAACAGGCTTCTCCCTGGAGGAAGAAGGGGACTCAAAAGGTGGAATCCATGGGATGAGGAAGTCCATCCCTTTTTTACACTTAAAGTTTTCTTTGTTCTTTTATATTCCTCTCCTCCATCTTATTAATTTCCCCTCATCCTTTATATGTGATTGGAAGATTCCAGATGGGGAGGCCAACAGGTGGGAAACAAGTGGGTTGAGGGCCAGGAAAGGGTGGCAAGAAGGGGGCCCAGGGTGGATATTCACTATATTAATAAAGAGGAATGTTAATCATAAAATATGACATTAGGATAAAATTTATTGAAAATATAGAATACTAGGTCGAGTTCCATTATCCCTGGTTTATAGCTTAAATAAAACTAATAACAATTCAGAACAAAAGCAGAAGAATAGGTAAATTAGTTAATTTGATCATTATCAGTTAGTAATAAGTAATACCAACACAACTCAGATCTGTGTAATAGTAACACACATGTTCTCATTTTCCTCTTTGATAGTCCATTGTATTTTTCATAAACACTCTATATAGGAAATAAGTGTAACTGAAGGTGCATTAGGTTTCTGTTAAACATTTTTAACAGTTACATAGTTTGTATTGCCTTTCTATGCACCTCATAGAAGAAAGTCTTCCAGTGATAACTGTTTACAAATTTTTAATTTAATTTAATTTAATTTTGGTACTGGGGATTGAACTCAGGGTTACTTAACCACTGGGCCACATCCTCAGCCCTATTTTGTGTTTTATGTAGAGATAGGGTCTCACTGAGTTGCTTAGCACCTCTCTGTTGCTGAGGCTGGCTTTGAACTCATGATTCTCCTGTCTCAGCCTCCCAAAGTGCTAGGATTACAAGTGTGCACGACCGCGCCCGGCTTGTTTACAAACATTTTGAACATCTTATACATGTGTTGCTTTTACATGACTTCTTCTGTTAGGAAATAATATTGGGATACAATTGAAGTTATCTCACTCTTAATTTTCATTTTTGCCTTTTCTAGGAGAAATTTCAAAATAAAACTTAAATATGATCTCTTATTGACTGTTTCAGTTTAAGTTTCAGATGTTCCTCCCCATAAAGATGTTTACCTCCTGTGTGTGTGTGTGTGTGTGTGTGTGTGTGCGTGTATTTGAAAGGTTTTCAAGAAATACACATATTATCATATTTACTTCTTATCTAGTGGGTTTTATCACTATATTGAGGCTGGGGGACAAAAAGACGGTTTGGGTAATAAATAATTGGGCCTAATCAGAAACACTGGGGCTAATTCAGGAGAAAATGAAATGCTAATATCTCCACAGCCCTTCCCCACTCCTCCACCTGTTGTCAAGGATACCTGCCTCCAAGGAATTGTTCCTCCCTGCTAAGAGCTATTAATGAATGTCTCCTGCTTCCTTCCTGCCTGGACCTCTGGGTGGCATACTTACCATCCAGGATCTTCCACCTTTGGCTTACCTTTGGCTACTAATCACATGCAGGATGCAGGGAGGAGAGGCCATGAGAACAAAGTCTAAAATGTATAAAAGGGGCAAGACAGCCCCACTTCTTCAGATACCAACCCTGGTTCCTCTTCTTCCTCTTGGAAGAAGTCTCTCTCTGTTCTATTCTTTAAATAAAATGCTTTCTATGTTTGCCTGGGCATTCCTCAGGTGTTCATTCTTCACAACTGGGAAAATGGAACTCGGCCCTGATTGATTCTCATCATCACTGTAGGGTCAAAAGATGCTGGCTAGACAAAGAGGGCCTGGGCATCTCAAGTTACCCTTGTGTGCCAAGATTTCCTGCGCACCAAATGGTCAACAGTTCACCACGCTGATGTCAACCAATCATCATTGAACACGCTGACCTCTGAAATTGGCCCATACCTGTCACTGGGCCTCAGCCAACCAAGAAGAAATGCCTCTTTATGAGAATTCCCTTCCCTTAACCTACCCATAAAAATGGCCTCTCCCAGTCTTGGGCATGACTTCCCCAGCCCACACTGGCAGACTGGTGAACCTTGCCTGAGCACAGACCCCAATAAAGCTGTGCTTTTACCCTTTCTACTAGTGGTCGTGGTCTTTACTGCCAATCTGACCTTACAATCACGAGCATCAATATTCTTATGAAGGAGGTATCCTTTTATATTTGAAATAATAGGTAAATCTCAAGACAAGTTTTTGAAGTTCTCCTTTATTAAATTACCTTCTAAGTTATATTACTATTTTGGTCTTATGCTGAAATTTACCTATAGGTCAAAATATTTTGGCAATAAGTAGAAAACAAATAGGAAAAATCTTGCAATCTTTAAACTATATTAAAAATGCGAAGCCCTGTGAATTGAAGGGAAAAAAATCTGTTTTTCCACATTATTTGGTTTTGCTGTAAACACAATATACAGATTATACTAAGGTATTATAACAAGGTGAACTTAAATGTATTTATTTGTGTCAAATTTGAATTTCAGAAATAGAATACCTTGTGAATGTTAGAAATTAACATGAAACAAATGTGAAAAGATTTCTCTAATGTCACACTAATCTTTTCAGTTCATTCATAAAGTAATTGTATTTTCAACTGCAACATGAACAAATATATATATAATAAAGTTTCTGTCCTTTTAACGTGAGTCAGTATGAAATACCCCTTAAATATTTATTTGAATAATAAAGTATACCCAAAAGCAATAAATGAATTGCTATGTCAATAAACAAATCACTACTGAACTGAAAGTAACTAATATTAAATGCAAAATTTTGAACAGAGTTTTAGATTTCTTGTTTTGGTTTCCTTGTGTGAGTCTAGAATTCACATTGTTTTATATACTCAGTAACATTCCATTTTAATATGTTTTTCTTTCCTAACTGCTGTTAAAAAACACATTAAGTAAAAGCTGTGAAAACTAGTTAAATTCAGAACACCTTTTTCCCATTTATACAGTTTTACCAAATACTATTCATCAAAGTTGTCATAATCAGGAGGCTGAAAGATTTTAACATAAACAACAAAACAAAACATTCATGGGACGTCATATTTTATTTCTTTAACTTGTTTTCATAAAATTTAATAAGAATTTATACATATTTTCCTACCATGCTTATTAACTTCGAGGATAATTATATTATACCAATACAATTAACAGTTTTTAGAAAGGAACAATTTGGATGTCTCCCTCAGTTGATCTAAAACTTTACTTCAACACAAGGTCATTCTTCTAACCAAGGCGTTCATAAAATGTATCTGATTTCTAGAAGATCTAAACAATAGGATCAGAAAGTAAAAAGGTGACTTAAAGGTCATTCAGAACATTTCAAAGGAGCTCACCACTTTACAGGATTTTTCTCACAAATGAAATCAATCTCTAATTGATCCACGTGCTTGTGTGCAGTTGATAGGAAGCGATCATTTCTGTCTCTACTTTGAAAATGACAATATTGTCAGTTGGACTTTCACCATTCTTAATAAACTGTATGAGAATGATATATGTTTGAGTCTTTAACCTTCATTGTATATCTTATTTCAAATATTTATATTCACAGTGAAAATTGTCATATTCTGTGATTATGAGTTTTCTCACAGAGAGTTTTAGCTGAATTTTATTATTTTTCTACACCATGCATGCAACCTAATTGCCTATAAAAGACCACCTCCCATTAATATGTTTGGAGAAGGAGGTCCCAAAGGGATGTGGGTGCCATCTACTGGATTAGTGTTTTCCAGTTCGTCCTTTGCAAGAGGCCATTGGAGATTCTCTTGTTTATCATGATATAGACACAGGGATGAAAGGCCTATTGGACTCTGTGTGATTGCTTATGAAAGAGCTCTCAAAGGTTGGAGAAGAGGAGACAGAATAGGAGAGTTTTATGACTACATGTGTTAATTCCTTGAGCACATAAACTTACTTAGATGTTTACATTTCACTCATAACAGCTCAAAGGAGAAAAATAATATTATGTGTAATATCTGTCAATGGGAGAAAAAAAGTGAGGCATTTACTTCACCCTCATAGTTTAATCACCATCAAAGGGTAAAAACTCTTAATAAAAGTTGTTGTTTGCTGCCAATCTATTGATCCTAATATTATAATGTGGCATTAGGATTTGAAGAAGTAATTTTTCTTTAATGTTAAATGTTATTTTTTTATATATCCATAAGAGTTGATCTTGGTCAAGAATCTATAACCCAGAATGACAGAGTTATTATGCCTTAAAAATTTTATCCTAATATTCCAAGCAAGAAAAAAAAAAGTTTGTGGTCTTTGGAACAAATATCTTCAAAAACTATTAGAAAGGTGAAAGAAAAAATGAAAGGGATTGTGGCAGTGCACATTTGGCAGGAGAATGCCATCTGTTCCCTGTGTTGCAGAATGGGAGCACAATACGGGAAACTTCAAGATTTACTTCCTTTGAGCCATTTTCACTGGGCTGATACATTTCCTTTTATTGTTTGTTGAGTAGAGCAGCTTCACACACATGTGCACACACATACATACTTATGCAGGCACTCATGTTCATCTCAGAAACACTGTAGTTTAAATCATAATGAAGGCAATAAATTCTTTTGATAAATGACATCATGCTCACAATGGAGGTTATATTTCACATGATTTTGTTCATCAATTAGATATTTGTGGGTTGAGTTTATAAGTTTTACAACAATTGTCCAAAAATTACTTGTTTCTTTCTGTACATATTTATGTCTTGCTTCATACAATATACTCATCACTAAAAATATAGGTTGTTTCTCTTTTATATCAAGGTTATAGGTTGATGTTTTAAATTGATTTTTTAATGTTTTAAATCGATTTTTTAATGTTAACAATACTGATTAGGGTAACTAAACAAATAAATTAGAAATTTTTTCTTAATTTATTTAGTAGGCAGTTATCTCTTTTGCTAAAATAATATTTATTGAATCTAACATAATAGCTAAGGCTTGAGCTTTGCAGTTGGCATAGATTTAATTCCTTTTTCTACTCATTATTCTGGCTCAGGGCTAGCATGAAACAGAGGATCAGAAGTGGGGCAAGGCTCAGATTGCTGCTTGAAATACATGAACACCAACATGACCTCACATTTCATATTTATAGTTCATCAGTGCAGATTTGAACACAGAAAGAAAATCATAAGAAATGAGATCAAATACAGGGCTTACTAGGAAGATTGAACTTTATAAAAATGTGTGAGCTGGTTACACAGGTACATAGCTATCGTTTCTTCTGTGTTGGGGCTGAGACTGTCATAGAAAATGGTGAGTATAATGTAGGGGAGGAGGAGCAAGGACAAATGGAACCTGGAAGATGGACCTGGAACCTGGGTGAGTCTCTTATTTCTCCAGGCCTCCGTCCATGTCCATATGCTGTAGATGGCCTTCAGATGCTGTCAACACACAGATAAGTGCACACTTGAGCCAGGATTCAAAGGTGAAGAAAGAGATCCAACAGGACATGGAAAATTTGACAGCCTGGGTACTGTGCCTCAGAACTGCATGCACTAGCTTAGGATGTAGAAAAGCTGAAGGCACAAATACAGTGGGAAATGGAAGAGCTGCAGTGGGCAGTAGGCTGCGGCCCCACAGCATCCAAGTGAGCCAGGAGGTCAGCAATAGCCCACGTAAACTGCACCAACCATACAATAATAATTTTTTTAAAAAAAATGTACATCCTTTACCTGTACTTTTCAAGTGATTTCTGTAGCTAGTAGTATCCTGGAAATGGGCAGCAACGGCTATGGCTGCAAAATGAAAATTCAGTGTACAGTGATACTTTTAAATCCATCAGAATCCATACTATTTCCCATGGCATCTAAGTTCTCTTTTTAAAACAGTACTTAACTTCCAAATAAAGAAAATGATGAAATCACACTTTCCAAATTCATCATACAACTATTTGTTGTATAACTAAGAACAAAGTAACTAGCTGGGCGGGGTGACACACGCCTTTAACCCCAGTGGCTTGGGAGGCTGAGACAGGAAAATCGCGAGTTCAAAGCCAGCCTCAGCAAAAACAAGGCACTAAGAAACTCAGTGAGACCCTGTCTCTAAATAAAATACAAAATAGGGCTGTGGATGTGACTCAGTGATCAAGTGTCCCTGAGTTCAATCCCTGATACCCTGCACCAAAAAAGAAAAAGCAAACAAAAAACAATTTAACTTCCCAAAAGAACATTTGACGTCCCTTTATACATTTTTGGTGATATTTATTAACCCAGCATCTCAAGGAAAAAATCAGTTTTTGATAGGCCATTTCATGGTTTATTCAAGATCTTAGTTGACAAAAATATAAGATGAGCTTGAAGCATCTTTGTAGCATAAGAAAAAAAGGAAGGACTCAAAATTCCAAAGGAAGAAGGCATGTCAAAGGGACCCAGGAGACAATGTGAAAGGGCTCCCAATGGCTAGATTTGTAATAATTTGAACAATACTATAAAAAATACAAAACTAGATTATAACCCAAAGTATAAAGTAAATACGTATGTTTTCATCCTGTTACAAATACATGGCTGAATGAATGAATGAATGAATGAATAGTGAGAAGAAACAATTCTCCCTTACAGAAAAATTCCAAATATGAGTAGATAGTCTCCCCGCTTGGAAGTGAATCTTAACTCCCTACCTGCTTTATGGTGAACTAGACATGAACTTGAACATGGAAGGGCAAATTGATAACTCCCCAGTGAAGACATCTGACAAATACTATTTTTAACAAATGATTGAGTTAGTATCACTAATGATGTCCTATGGGTATCACATGTTCCCTGATGTGATATAATGACAAGGGTAGCTCATATCTGTGACATTCTTTCCTAAATCAAATTACCCCAGTCTAACCATGACAAAAACATCAGATGAACCCAAGTTGAGAGAAATTCTACAAATAATCATCAGTGTTCCAATGAGTGTCAAATGATTAGACTTAGGAAAAACTGAGAAAATGTTAAAGACAGAAGAGACTAAGGAGACATGGCAATTAATTCTAGTTTGGTGTACTATATTGTACACATGAAAATAAAGTGGGGCATGAATAGAAAAACTGAAAAAATCCAAATTAAGTATGGAGTTTAAATGATAATAATGTATCTACACTCCTCCATTTTGATAAATGTACCATAATATCAGGATAACATTAACTGAATATTATATTAACTGACCCTAAGTGAAAGTATAATGTAACTCTCTTTAAAGTACTATCTTTAAAACCTTACTGTAAATTTAAAATGTAAATCCAACATTTCTGCTATTCTAAAATCCCAGTAGAAAGCTTAATTAAAATATAGCTATTTAGGGATTCTGTTAGACCAGTTTCTTCACAGAGAAAAGGAACATGAAACCCCCAAGTAGGAGCTCATCACCACAGTTGGTTTGCCACAATATGTGTTTTATGGTCAGAAGCAGTACTATGAGAAATGTGATAATGAGTAAGAGATCCTAACAGTTCACAGTCAGGGCTTTGAACAGAAAGAGTGTAAGAAAGGCAAATACACACACACACACACACACACACACACACACACACACACATACATTCACACACATTTATGAACTGTCTAGATATAGATAACTGTCTATTTCATGATAATGAAAGTGTTCTCATGTAATTAATCGGCCACTAGGTTGCGCCAGAATGCTGCCACATTGACAGGTCATTGTTGGTCTCTGCTATTAACATGTTGGATAATCAGCAGTGGTTGTAACCAAATAGGCCTTAGTAATTGCAGATCCATGTTACTGAAACCATGTGCATGTTCAATCCTTGTTGCAATGGCAACTTGATTCATAAATTTATTGACATGGTTGACAAGTAAAATATCCGTGGGATTGTCACTTTTCAGGTGACAATATAAAACTGAAACTGCCATTATCTTTGATTTGTGCTTCTTGAACCAATACATTATAAGGATATTAGAGAACATTCCTCAAATCACTGGCCTTGTATCTCTTAACCCCAGCTTTGTTGTCTCTTTTTATCAATAAATTCCTCCCTTCCCCTCTCTTAACTACTGGTTCTTTGATATCTAATACACCTAAGAGAAAAAGTAGCTGTCAATCATTTGTCTTCTTTAGTCCATTTTCTATTTGCCCTTAGTCTTCCATGTAAACATAAAATTCAGTCAGTGATGCACATTGACTTTAATGGAGCCCATTTTTGGCAACTTACATGTGCATGAATGAGAATCCATCTAAAAAATAATGGCAGATGAATCCCAATGAAATTTTTTTCTCCTATAAATAGAAGATAATTCATAAATATTCCACTATTTTCAGTGAGACTTGCAAGAACATTTACTATAAAAAAGTTAATTGTCCTTTAAAAAACTAAAGAGAAAATTTTTAGGAGTCCAGAATCAAAAACATCAGAGCATCAACATCTGTAGAGCAAAAGCTTGGCAATATAATCGACAATATCACCACCAGAGGACGTTTTTAATAAACCTTCTACATTTTGACATATTGAATGGAAGAAATGATGACATAGAGATGTTTCATCTAATATTTTTAAGGTTGGTCCATCATTTTTACCTGTCTTTAATTTTCTTGGGAATTCTTTCTTTTGATTCACTTGCACATGTTCATTGGGTCTTTTCTTAAAAATCTCTTTTCCAGGACAATTCCTTCCATAAGAAGTACCCACTTGTAATTACTACTCCGGGAGGCAATTTCAATGACTTATGACATTTTTATTTGTTTTAATTGCCATTCCAGGTGAAAATCATTCACCCTGGATTTTCAAATGTTACAGCCTGCTTTGTGCAAATCTTCTTTGCACAAGATGTATCCATTAGAGATATAGTGATTTTTTATTATCTTTTTTCTTCTGACTGCTACTCTTTTAGTAAGCAATATTGAGGTTCTAGTTTTTTCCCCTTTTATTTCCAGAGATCGGTGCTTTATTGCAGGATATGGACATTTATAATATTCCCTTTAAATATTCTTTGCTAGAATCCTAGCTTCACAACAATTTAAGAGAAGTTTCTTAAGATTTTTGATATGCAAAACAACAATGTCAAAAAATATGAGGAATAAAAACAGCAAACATTAAATTTTTACAGAGACAGATATGAAGCTTGAAGCTCTTAATTTAGACTAGACATATCTTCCCAATCTTATATTTTTTATATTTCCAAAATATGTGCTCAGATGTCATACCTATGGAGTTCTTAGAAGGGAATTTTATCCATATGTGTTGCATTGACACCTTAGCTGGAAACAAATACTAGTGTATGTTATTTAGGTATTAAAAATATGCCAGTAAGACAAACAAACACAGCAAACATTAGAATGATGAGGACAAACAATGATTATAAAGTGATGTTTGCAATTGTAGAAGGAATTGAATACTTTCCTCTTTTTAATGATGTATATTGCCAGAGTCATAAGGTTAGTAAATAAATGATCCATTATTCTGTATGGCTACTATTTGTTTGTAATGGAAGTAACTCTGTATTAGATCATGTCAATAGCAAATAAAGTATTAACTTGTCATCAATTCATTGTGTGAATACAGGATTACCCTAGAAATCACATTATATCACTTGATTATTCTATACAATGAAGATATATCTAGAAGACTTCATTAGCAGAAATATTTAAGTGAAATTTGTAGGAACACATTTTCAAACCTACCTCTATTACCTGAATCTAGGGAGATCATTGATTATCAATAACTGCTATGCATGGGGATGCATGCCACAGCTCAAAAATAAAGGAAAACAAGACTATGGAAGAAATCCTACCATAAAAATGAATAGCAATGAATGTATAAAAGCCTCAGATTGTTTTGAATTTTATAATGAGTAGAGGCACTTGGTAACCATGCCTAGGTTATAAGATGATTTGTCATTTGTGATAAACAAATCACTTTTTTGGTATAAAAATACACTTTAATAAAAGCACTCTGGATTGCTATCTTAATGTTAGCAAGTCCAATGAAGGCCTTGCAAGGGAACAAAGTCAGTATCGTAGGTCTCTCTGCCGTTTCTATATATCTCAGCTGAGCCTGGTGTTAGTTCAAGAAATAACTTCTAGTGCCATAGGCAGAATTCCAGGTGAATCTGATTGCATTGGCCAAAGTTGCTAAGAAACTTTTTCTTTTGACTGAGAATTATTACAAATATTTCAGTTATAAAATCTGAAGCATTTCGTTTAAAGATTATTAAATATGTTTTCATTTTAATAAAAATATGTATACAATGAGAAAATGTATCTGAAGTAGTTATAATGATAAATGACATTTTTCAGTGTGTGTCTTAGTATGTTTCATATACTCAGAGACCCAAAGACTTGAAAAAAGGGCATTAATAAAAGACTATTCTGTTCGTGGTGTTCTAAGGCTATCGCTTTTATTTTTATTACCTTTTACATTTTTCAAGAGTATAAACTGGTAGCATTCACTTCTGTAAAATCAATATGAGTATATAATATAATTGGAAGTGAGATGTTAAAGTTTCTCTCATACAAAATCTCATACAGAATCTTACCTCTGAGTACATAAACAAGGATTTCAAAGAAACGCCTGCACTCTCATGTTCACTGTAGCATTATTCATGATAGCAAGAATAGAAGTAATTGCAAATAGAAATAATAAATAAATAGAATAAAATAATAAATACATAGAATATAATAAATAAATAGAAATAATTGCAAATGTTCATTGACGAATGGATGTCTTAGCTCATTCAGGCTGCTAGAACAAACAATATTATAAACTTAAGTGGCTTATAAACAACAGAAATATATTTCCCATGGCTTTGAAGACTGGAAGTCCAAGATCAGGATGTTGACATGGTAAAGAACTGGTGATGAACTTCCTGGTTCATAGATAGCATGTGTCTTTACTTGGCAGAATAAGTAAGAGAGCCCTTGGGTTCCTTTTATAAAGTCATCAATAAGCCATTGTGACCTAATCATCTCCCAAAGGCCTTATCTCCAAATATAATCAAATTGAAGGTTAAAAATTCAATGTGCAAATTTGGTGGGTTGGTGCCAGCACAAAACCACTATCCATAACAGTGAATTAAAAAAACATATAGTCTATAGATACACTGAAATATTATTTAGGCTTCTTTAAAAAATATTTTTTTAGTTGTAGATGGACACAATGTCTTTATCTTATTGCTTTGTATGTGGTGCTGAGGATCAAACCCAGGGCCTCACACATGTGAGGCAAGCGCTCTACCACTGAGCTACAATCCCAGCCCTTATTTAGGCTTTTAAAAGGAGAAAATTCAACAGGCCAAGGATCAGGACCACCTTCAGGCACCTCCGTGGGAGCCCAAGCCAAGGTCAAATCCAGACTACTAGTAACCAAACATGAGAACCCAGACTCAGGCCAAGGACTGCCTCCTGGGACCCCTGGGAGAGACGAGACCTAAGTGAGGCTTAAGACCACCCTCAGTTTGGTGCCAGATCCCTTGACAATCAGCAGGAGCTTAGGCCAAGGCCCAGGACCACCTTCAGGGACATCCGCAGGAGCCCAGCCAAGGTCAGGCCCAAGATTGCTACCCAGAAATCTGCTGACCCACAGGGTAACCTAGACCCAGGATGACTCAAGGATGACTCTGGGAACCCCTGTGACTGAGGCCCAGGACTGCCCCAGTTCAGTGCCAGAGATCCTGCCAATCCATGGGAGCCCAGGCCAAGGGCTAGACCCATCACCTGGAATCCCTGAGGGAGTCCAGGCCAAGATCAGGCCTAGGACTGCCCTCACAGATCTGTGTGAGAACCCAGACCCAGTACAGCCCCTGCAGATAGTGGGGATCCATGCTGTTGCTTCCTTCATGTATCCATCTTGTACACTGCAGCCATCCTCATAGTTCTTCCCATGTATTGGCTTCTACTTTGGGGCAACGGACAGGATCTGGAGGCAGCGGCCTCTGATAAATCAGCTCAAAGCCTTTGTAAATCCTGCCCTTTTAGCCCCACTACTGAAAGTCTTTGCAGATTTGAAGATGCCAAATTTCTTCTCAAATCACTGATGACAAAAACTTGAAAAAACATAATATAAGTTATTTTATGGAATTGTATAGGATTTCTTTAGGATTTGTATAGGATTGATTTAGGATTTCTTTTGTATTATGTGAGCAAAAGTGCTTAGTCATAAATAATCTATCTTTTGGAGAATGAAAGAAAATGCTATTAATAATCACAGATGCCAGATTGAGCCCCAAAATGGCTCCACAAATCACATGTCCACCAATACTTGTCAATATCCAGAATTCTAAGATTCGCCAATATAACAGATATAAATGATGTCTTGTTTCCCTTTCCATTTATTATGTTAAATATATATATCCAGTGATATAACTGTTAACTCTTTGTATTACCCCTTCTGTAAATTGCTTGTTTGCTTCTTTTGCACATTTATCCATGTAAGTTCTTATGTTTTTCTTGTGGACTTCTAGAATTTTTTATATATTCTTGCTATGTCTCCTTTATTTGTTGTTTTTTGTTGTTGTTTTGGTGTATATGTGTAATTTAAACATATTCTTCTAAGCTGACATCTCTCTGTTGACTTTGTTCTTACTGTACATCATAGAGCTCTTATTAGGCAACAAAGAGATACTTTTACATTTATTTTATCAGTAGTATGGAATAATTCACATACAACAACTTTCACCAATTGTAAATATAGAATCTGATGAGCTTTGACAAATCTATGTTTGTATATCCAGAAACCAAGAATGTACAACATTATCATCACCCATTGAACTTTTGCCCTGCTCCTCTGCAGTTTCCTGCCTCTATCCCCTGAGGTTTGGTTAAAGTTGATCTTCTTTCATTCTAGTCTTAGTTTTTCTAGAATTTCCTACAAATGTAATTGGGGTATATTGACTTTAGTATCTAACTTATTACAATTTAGCATAATCCTTTTGAAATTTATTCATTTTGGGTTTTGTAGCTAATTTTTATAGATAATTTGTATTTCATCATATGAGTATACAACAAGTTGTTTGATCATTGATATTTCAAAAAAATATGTTGGTGTTTTACCTAAAAATCATGAATAAGCCACTATGAATATAAGTGCAAAAGATTGCATAAACATAGACATTTTTTAAGAGAAAAACTTAGAAGTAGATTCATTGGTTTTTTGTGTAAGGGTATATATTAGATTTCCAGCATTGTGACAAATTACCTGAGAAAGCATTATAACAGGACAAAGATATACTTTCATTCATTTCAGGGATTTTTGTACATGGTTGCTTGGCCATATTGCTTTGAACCTGTGGTAGCACAGTACTTCAAGGTAGAGTACAAAGCAGTGGAGGTTGCTCACCTCATGGTGGCCATGAAGCAAAGAGAGACAGGAAGGAGCCAGCATCTCAATATCTCCTCAAGAGCATGCCCCAATGACCTACTTCCTTCCTCTAGGTCCCACCTCTTAAATATCTCCCAATAATAAAACAGACTGGTAACCAAACTTTGGCGTATGAACTTTTGGAGGACATTTACATTCCAAACTATAACAGTAAGTATAAAGGAAAACTTATAACTATGTTTTAGTGGCTCTATCACTTTGTAATTTTACTAACAACATATCAGAATTATAGCTATTTTAAAATAAACTTGCTTCTATGAGATTTTTTAATTTAGTCATTATATCTCACTGTGGTTTCATTTTAGGTAAAAGGATTTTATTAAATAAATGTTTAGCAAATATATTTCCTGTGTCATTGAATTGTGTATCAATGGCATAAGACTGTCTTTTGAGGAACAGAAGTTTCTTAAAAAATTATTTTAATTAAGTTTAATCTGTAAAATATTTTTATGATGTAAGGAGGGTGCCTCTTTTGCTCTTACTCTTATAACGCTTCCATTGTCCAATTTCTTTTTGAGTTCCTCATATGTTTTATCTAGGAATTTCATAGTTTAAGATCTTATATTTAGATACATCATCCATTTTCTGTTGTAATTTCATGTGGTGTGAAATACGGGTTGAGGTTCATGATTTTTATGTATGGGTAGCCAATTATTCAATCAGCATTTGTTAAAAAGTTTATCCTTTCCTTGGAACTTTTTTTTTCAAAAATCAATTCATTTATATAAGCCTATTTCTATACTATGGAGTCTGTTCACTGAACCATAGCTACTTTCTATCAGTTCCAGGCTGACTTGAATATTGAAGCTTTTTAAAGTTTCCCATAGATTGTTTGGTTTTTTAAAAGTTTTGAATATTCTAAGTCCATTGTGTTATCATATAAACATTAGAATGAGCTTGCACTTTGCATTTAAAAACTTACTATAATCTTGATAAGGACTACATTATTTCAAGAAAAATCACATCTTAACAATTTTCTTATAGGCTATTAAAATATCTTTATTAGTTTGCCTTCCTTAATTTTTTTCAAAAATTATAATTTTGAGGATTCAGTTCCTGCATGTTTGTTTTGTTTTAATCAATCCCTAATATTTCATGTTGTGTTAATGGTATTTTCTTTCATTTTAATTTATAAATATCTGTTGCCAATAATAATATACAACTTATTTTTGTCACAATTGCCTGTATCTTGTAATATTTTTAAACTCACATTTATTTTAATTAGCTACATTTCAGATTTCATAGGATTTTTACTTTTTCCTTTCTGAGTTGTATGAGTTTTTAATTTTTCTATTGATTTTATTGGTTAGAATTTCCAAGAACAAATTAAATATATAACATTGTTATGGGTTTGATGTGGTTTGTCCCCAAAAGAATTCAAGCTGATGCTTGGCCTCCAACCTAATTGCATTTAGAGGAGACATGAACTTTAAGAGGTATTTTCAGCCTCAAGGGATTGCCTTTGTAAAGAGATGAACGCAATTCCTGCAAGAGCTTGTTACCCAAGATTAGGTTGTTTTATAGCAAGTTTTGCTTCCTCAGCTCTCCTGCTTCTCCTTTCATGCTGGCATACTCTTCCCACATGTGCCTGTTTCTCTCTCCTGCTTTTCCACCATCCATTGAGGAGCCTGAGGCCCCCTGCAGGAGACCAGCAGATGCCAGCACTGTGCTTTTGGGATTCAAAAACCATGAGACAAAATATACCTCCTCACTAGCAACAGAAAAGATATTAGTAAAAGCAGTGAGAGCCTGCATTATTGACTCTATTGATTATTTCTTATTTTGTTTTGGGTTTGATGCTACAGATTAAACCCAGGTCCTCAAACATGCTAAGCAAGTGCTCTACCACTGCACTACATTCCCAGTTCCTTCCTCCAGATTATAAGGGAAAGAAACTTACTATTTTAGCTATAGAATTTTTGTAGATAATATATTAACAAAATTTCCTTCTATTACTACTTGAGAATTTTTATGATGAAAATGTGATTTTTTAAAAAAATTCTTGGTTTAACAACCTTGAATAGTTGAAACACACTGACAATTTGTACTGGGGAATGAACCCAGGATCACTTTACCACTGAGCTACACTCCCAGCCTTTTTTGTTTTATTATTTTGAGTTAGGGCCTTGCTAAATTACTGAGGACCTTGCTAAATTGCTGAGGCTGGCCTGGAACTTGTGATCCTCCTGCCTCAGCCTCTTGAATTTCTGGGATTACAGACATATACCACCACACCTGGCACAATTTTATACTTTTATATGTGCAATTTGGTAAAATTTTAGAAATTTGGTATCTTCACTTATGAATATTATTAGTGTGTAGGGTTTTTGTTTTAGGGTTTTTTTAAATTGTCTGTCTGATTTTGTATTCAGGTACTCTTGGCCTCAAAATGAGTTGGTAATAGCACCTTCTTTAATTATATGTAAGAATCTATGTAGACATAGCACTACTTCTCTACATGACAAGGAGAACTGGCCACTGAAGCAGGTAGGGCCTGAAATTTTGTGGTATATGAGACATATTTTAAACATGAATTTTATTTCTTCAATATAGAGTTATTTACATCATCAATTTTTTTTTTCCTGCATGAGCTTAAGTAGTTTTTGTTTTTCAAGGAATTTTTCCATTTAGTACAATTTGTTAAATTTATTACATAAAGTGGTTAATGGTACTTTATCATTTGGAACCTGGAGAATTTGAAATGATGTTTCCACTTGGATTCTTGAGGTTGGAAATTTGTGTTTCTGTTTCTCCTTAGGCTTCATTTTGATTGGTCCACTTTCACTTTTGTGTTGACTCTTCCCAAGCTCTTGTCTCTTCCCACATTTGAGCCAATCATTGCCTGCGTCCCTATTGTTTTCCAGAACTTTTATCAGTATGCAGCTGCATCATCTGCAACATTTGCCCTCACAAATTTCAGCATCCCTGCTCTTTCCAAATGCAAATTTATGTCTCCCCAACTCACAAGACTGGCAGACTCTGGATGAGTTTCTAATCCCTGTTCAGTGGCCTAGAAGAAAATTCCCATTTAACTTGTGTATTTCTTTCAGGTTAGACATCAATATATTGTTCTGGATATTGTTTTATATATGAAAAGTACTGTTTCATATATTTTTGTCTGGTTTTCCATTATGTAATGTACATAGGATAATTCAGGACTTTATGACCAAAAATAGAAACAGAAATATACTTCTTTGATTACTCAGGACTCACTACAGAAACAAAAAATGTGCTTCCACAATCTGAACAACAGATATGCAACAAAGCTTGTATTAAAATCCAAAGTGAATGAAGATCCAAACTTTTTGTATTTTAAAAAAGATTCTGATAAAAGTGCTCATTTCTTTTATTCAGTTTTTAACTAGAGGGCTCAGAAGTGTGTTAGGATAAGGAAACAAGCAATGGAATGAAATGGCCAACAAAGAAATGCAAACATCTTAATTTCACATAATATGGTCATGTACATGACACGTCTTATAAGTTTGCTAAGAATTTAATCATATCATCAATATGAAGTTATTATATTCTGTGAGTAAATGTCTGCTAGAATATATACTCAGGATGACTAACAGCTCAACTGGTAAAACTCAGGACTGAGTGGAATATATACATTGGGAGTAGGCAAAAAAAAATGTGCCTCAGTCTAACATTTTGACTTGTTCTTTGAGATAATTTCAGATTCACATGCAGTTTTAATAAGTAATACGGAAGCTGGGCACAGTGGTGCATGTCTGTAATCCCTGTGGCTTGGGTGGCTGAAGCAGGAGGATTGCAGTTCAACACCAGTCTCAACAACTTAGTGAGGCCCTTAACAACTTAATGAGAACCCGTCTCAAAATAAAAATAAAATAAAATAAAATAAAAGGGATGGGAGTGTTGATCAGTGGTTAAGCACCCATGACTTTAAACCCTGGCATCCCTTCCCCCCAAAAAAGTAATACAGAAGAAAACTAATTCAACTAAAAATGAGCAAATAGTCTGAATAAATATTTTTTAAATGAAGAAATACAAATGACCAATAAATATATGAAAAAATACTCAATATCATTAGCTAGCTAGAAATGCAAATCAAAATTTCAATAATATATCATCTTCCTGCAGTTAAAATGGCTATTATCAACACAAAACAAAAATAAACAAATGCTAGCAAGGATGTGAAGCAAAAGGAGTTCATGTACTGTTTTGTGGGATGTAGATTAGCACAGTTCCTATGGAAAGCAGTACAAATACTCCTCAAAAATCTAAAAACAAAAGTTCTATATGATCTAGCTTTCCTCCTGCTGGTTATATATCTAAAGTAAATGAAATCTGCATATAAAAGAGACACCAGCATGCCCATATTTATTGCTACACTAGTCAAAATAGCTAAGATATGGAATCAGCCTAGGTGCCCATCAACAGGTGAACAAATAATCATGGTATATATACACAATGGAGTATTATTTAGCCACAAAGAAAAATAAAATCCTGTCATTTTCAGCAACATGGATAGACCTAGAGGTCATCATGTTAAGCAAAATACGCCAGATCCAGAACGCAGAATGCTGAGTACTGCATGTTCTCTCTAATATGTGCAAATTTAAAAAAAAAAAAGTTGAACTGAACAACTTATTAAAGACTGGGGGGGCCAGGGTGGTTGTATATAGTCAACGCACCCTCTGTGCACATATGAATCCCTTTGATATGTAAAATTAATAGGTATTAATAAAAGAAGAACTATTGCAGTGAGATGCATTCCACCCATTGGACCATTTCCCTCATTGGTAACATTTTATAAAACTATATTATATTATGAAATACAGAAAATTGGCATTGATGCAATAGCTCAATCAAAATTTCTGAGTTTTACTCATAAGTGTGCATCCTTGCCTGTGTGCATGTGTGTGTTTAGCTTTCTCCAATTTTATCAATTATGTAGATTGAGTTATCTACAATAACAATCAGGATACAGAACAGTTATATCACCACAAAGATGTCTCAAGGCAATCACCAAATATGTGCTTTTAGAAAGTTTTGATTTCCAGTACCAGTAAAATCCACTGTGATAAACTATGGATGATGTTTTATGGAGATGAATATAGCACTTAATTGAGCAAAATGAACACAATTCAGATAAAGGAAAGGTTATACCTTGAACATGAAAATAAAGACTCATAATTTTTAAAATGACAATTAACTCCATGATAATCTAAAAATTCACTGCAGATCCATTGTTTATGTTTTGTACACAGAACCTGGCAAATCTGGTTCAATACTTTATGAGGAAAAAGAAAAACTAAGAATGAGTAGCACAATTTTGAAGAAACATAACAAGATTCTAGGGCTTTAATTGCTATATATCACAATTATTGTATATCTATAATAATGAAGATGCAGTGATGTATGTGTAAGACCAGTGGGACAGAGGAGAAACTACAGAGCTATAACTGGACACAATATTTTTCAATGATATGGGACAAATTAATCTATTAAGCACACACTAAAATCACTGCTAACTATATTTAAAAGCAAATGTGAAAAGCAATACTCTAAAATGTTTAAAGAAAAACTGAGTTGGATTGAATTTTAAACAATATTTAAAATTATTAGCACTTAAGAAAAACTTAACACATATGATTTCATGAGTTTAAAATACCTGTTCTTTGCCAGGCATAGAAAGACAAATACTGGGTGGCATAGTATTCCATTCTAAATACTATTTCATTCATATGTGGAAACAAAAGGTGTTGATCTCATAGAAGACATTACAATAGAAGTTGTCCTCCAGAAGCTGAGGGAGAGGTCTAGTAAGATACTGGTAATCAGGTACTAAGTTGTGTAGGAGCAATCTCCGTACCTTCCAACCCCTCCCTTCCATCCTTCCCCATTCTATGCTAATAGACTGTGCTTTTGCCAAAGAGCACCCCTTTGTTTGTGACCTTTGGATCTGATTGATCCAAGAGTGTATTTAAGCTTCTATACTTTCTGGAATAAACGGTGTTTTCTGCATCTCCTTCCGGTGTTTCTGCGTCTCACTGGGGCACAGCAGATTCTTTACCTACACTCCGGGGCCTGGGGAATTTGGCTCCACAGACCGCCACAGTCCAGAAAGACCCCATATTATCTTCCTCCCTGCAGACCCCTCCCTCGTCTTTTCTGGACCCCAACTCCTCAAGCAGGACCCATGTGGCAACCCCCAAACCCCCTCCTTAGCAATAAAGTTGCAGTTAGATGATCTAGTAACAATTGGGCAACCGTAGTTAACAATATTGTGTTGACCTTTTCCTAATATCTAGAAAAGGGGATTTTAAATATTCTCATCACAAAAAATAATAAATGTGTGAAGAGATGGTATGCTAAATAACCCTGCTTTGATTATTACATCATATATACATGTATTAAGACATTTTACTATAATCCATAAATAAGCAAGATTGTTAGGTATCAACTAAAAATAATAAGATAAAATATCTGTTCTTCAAGACTACACTGAAAATTGTTAAATTCATCATGCATAATTATAATACAAAACTAGTTGAATTGGTAATAATTAACATAATGAGTGGAATATTAATTACAGAGATGTTTACTATTTAGTTATAGTTACATATTTGTGTATCACAAAGTATTTCATAAATATATTTAAAATATTTAAAAGTTTTATGTTGGCTTAAGTTATAAAGTTTTCATTTCAATTTCTCAAAATTTTTTATCATAAATAGTAATAGATTGTACCAAGATCATTAGGGGCATCTATTAAAAGGTCATAAGATTTTCTAATTGAACATAAAGGTATGAAACTTTCAATACATTTTCTAAATTTTTACTTACTTTTAATTCTAAGTAAATTTTATTTAGTTATATTTGGAAATTATTTTTTATGCATTGTTGACTATAGTTTTCTATTTCAATTAGCATTCTTATATGTTAATCAATATTGAACCAATTTTTCTACATGATGTTTTCCAGCATCACAGAAGCCCTATTTTTATAAACTGTGTTCAAAATTTTTTTGTGATTTTTATGTGATTTGGAAAATAATACAGCATGAAATATCTATGAACATTGAAATTTGAAATAATGCACTATTATGCTTTCATTATTGTTTTCTCCTTTTAAAATTCAATTTTAGAAGTAAAATTTTCCAGGCATCCATTTCATCATTACAAACTTTCTATGTTACTTGAAATGGGATATATTATTTCACATTAGTAAATCCAACAAACCACTATTATTTCAATTATATAATAATAACACTCAAGGTTTCTGTTGAAGGCATTTGCTCTTTTTATACCATCAAGAATATTGTCATGTTAAAATTCCCAGCATTCTTTCCTTAGTTCTTACTTCATTTTAATTTATATAGTTTACAATAGAATGTACCAAAAGAATGTGAATTCTATTTACATAATTGATCTTTGTCTCAAAATAAGTTGAGTATAAATTGACAAACTGACTATGTATTTCCATTTAATGACTATTGCTCTGTATTTCTGGTATTACTATAAGATTTTTATGTTTGTGCATTTGTCTTATAAATCTTTGTGTATATTATATTTGACCTTTTGTTCTGAAGTGTTCTCTTGTAAAGTGCACACAGATAAATTTTTGAACCAAGATGACAGTCATTGATTTACTCAAGTTATCACTTACATTAGTTATATATATTGTCTTGGCTTATATGTTTAAAATTCTGTTGTATTATTTCATATACTTGGGTTTTTGTGTCTTTTATTATATAATTAATATCACTAAGAAAAATTATTTTATCTCTGGTACTGACTCAAATCATTTGCTTATGGTTTCGTGGAATACTATGTTGAAAGGATTGTGAAACAATGAATGGATGAATAACCTGACTGATAAACACCACCAGTCAACAACAAAGGTATTTTATTTGCTGGATGAAGGAAGGAAAATCTAACATGAATGATATAGATGGAAGAGTATGAATATTAGTTAAGGCAATATCAGTTGTAGTTTTCAGCAGATATAGTAGTTTGTTTTAAATGCCTTTTTTAACACTGTTAAGTAGTCCAACAAGTCTCTCTTAAAGAATTGAAATTGAAACTCCACTCTTGAGGAGAAAAGGATGGCAACTTTTTTTTCCATAAAAGGTTTGGGCATAATAAGAAGGCACTAGTAGATTTCTATGGTGTGGGTGTGATCTGTAACACTACCACTCTATGTACCTCCCAAGATTTGATTTGTCATATTTGCTCCAGGGATTTGGCCACTTGCTGTGTTTCTTGACTGATGATCATATTGCACAGTTGAAATACTGGTCACTTTCCCCAATTCCTCTTCATTTAACATTGTTGCCCCCTCATTTTTTAGTGACAAGAACCAGGTTTCTCTATAACACTCACTGACACTTTGTAACACTTTCTGAGTCAGAAGTTTTAACAAATCAGGCATACAGCCTGAACACAACTGAACTCATAGAGACTGGAACTTCATAGAAATACTTAGTAACATAATCTTGAATCAGAGGGGCTCTGGCTGCTAGGAGGGACTTGATGATATGATGCAGAAATGGTGAAATTATAATGCCATGGGGGTAAATATTTAACATTGAAAGAGAAATAAACAGAAATAATTCAGCAGATTATTTGCTCACTATTTTGGTCCAGATAGGTAGTTCTGAGATTTCCAGTAATGACAAATGTGACTACAAAATCAGCTAAGATTCTTATGAATCTGGGACAAGTTCTGCAAAATATTACCTTGTATGTGCTCTACCTGATGCAAGAGCGGGTAGTTCCTTTCTCGAATCCATCTAGCATCAGTGGATTATAAACAATAAAAATGAAGAATGTAAAATTAACCTCAAGTCAGTTTTAAGGAAACTCATGTTAAAAAGAGTTTTTATTGTATTATAGCAATAACCACATATTTGACTATCAAATTTAAGATCAGTACTGTAATTTTTGTTTTTGCTTTATTGATGATCAAATATACTCAATGTTAATTTTTCTACACCCTCCTTGTTTTTAGGTCTTGGTTCAAATATCATATTTTTTATTGAATGGCATTAGTTCATTCTCCCTTATAAAATCTCCTTTTAAGTGAATTTCTGTTGTTTAAAAAATGAGAATATATGCAATGCACTATTTATAAGCCAAGATATATATGACTCACAGTTTTTTTCTCTCTGAACTTCCTATACTGGTTACCGCTTTTGAATGCTAAATTTTTATGTAAAATTTTGAAAAGAATCTAGTACAAATATATTTCAATGCTACATTTTTATGAGCCATTTAATATCTTGGACTCATAGTTTGTTCAAAGAGTGACATTTAGGCTTGATACTTAGTAAGTTCAAGTATTCTTATCACAAATTTCTAAAGATATAACATATTTTTATTTTTTCTTATGTTTCTGCTACATTTTGTTAGCTATATTTAATTAAATCCCACTATTTTTTATACATTTATGAATTTCATTCGAGTCTACCCTCAATGACTTTCATCACTATCACATTTATTCTTATTTCTGAGTTTGCTGAATTTTCTAATTGTATTCCAAAATAATGATCCATTAAAAAATGCAATTGCATTGGGATTGTGTGAAGTTAAGCAAAATATTATATTTAAGCACTCAGTGTACAGTAGGACATGCAACAGGCATTAGCTCCATACAGTGAACAGTGAAGTAATGGTAGCAGCCACCAGAAACTGTAGAAAGCATGGAACAGATTGTTTTCTAGATCCAACAAGGGAAGGCCATACTGACAGTTTGATTTCAGTCCAGTGAACTGATTTTATTTTTTCAGTCTCCAGAACTCTGAGAAAATAAATTTGTTATCTTAAGCTTCCCACTTTGTTATAATTTGTTATAGCAGTCACGGGAAACTAACACACCATTACAATAAGTAGTACTTCAGGTAACATGAAATAATTCAATTTACAATGAATTTCTGATAGACAAACTAAAGTATAATAATGGGTGTATCATCTGTATTTTAATGTGACAATATGATTTATTAAAACAAAATGTTTTATTCTTTAAAAAATATATTAAGCAGCAATCAATATGATTTAGTTTTCTGTGAGTATTGTGCAATTAAACACTGGGCATACTCAATTTTTAAGCCACATTTTTTGGCAGTGACCGAAATGGAAACATCCTAAATTCATCAAGGTTATCTTTCATTACTAGATAAGATAGAGTTTCCTAATCCTTAACATTGCTCTCAAGAAAACCATTATCAAGTGATAAGATTTAGCATATGTGTAAAACCAATGTGCTACATTAAGTAAAAATTGTGAAATGGGAAAATAGAAGGATGTAAAGTTGCAATAATTTTCTGACTAGAGATTTGATATCAGTTTTTTTCTCACTTCACTGCCCTTACATTACTATTTTTTATGTGTCTTTTTGTCAGCAAGATTGCAATTTTGACAATTTTTTCTAGGAAAGATACTGCACTAAAATATTGTTTTGCTGCATATTTGAGATTATTACTCTGATTTCTCATGAATGGTGTCCTTCTGATATGTGTGTCTAGAAAAATGACAAACCAAATACTCTATCACATAGATACATGAGCATTGTGAACCTTAACTCTGCAGTAGTTGTACAAATCTGAATATTAAACAAGGAAGAAAGAATTTGGGGTAATATTTTGTATAGTTTTGTCCAATAGCTATTGAGCCAAAACATAGTAGAGTGCTTAAGACTGATTCTGGAAATACTTTATCTCCATTTGGATTGGTCTTTTGCACTTAAAATTATGTCTTGTTTCATTTATTGTGTATTTTGTAATACATGTAAAACAATGCTGCTTAAACACTTAAGAAGTACTTTTATTAGACTTTTAATGGTGTACCAATCTTCAAATTCTACAAAAAAGCCATCTCAGTCTTAAAGTATTGTCTTTTTTTAAAATTTTTATTTATTTACTTATTTTTTCACATTTTTTAATTGGTGCATTATAGTTGTACATAATGGAATTTTTTTGCTACATATGCATACACATGCACAATATACTTATCCAGTATCATGCCCTGCACTTTTACCCTGCCTCCCCTCTCCCTATCTTCTGACTCATTTCCTGTACCCTATTGTTCTCTCTTTGAAATTCATGAAACCCTCTCCTTTTCTTTTCCTTTTTCCTTTATAGTTTCCACATATGAAAGAGAACATATGACCCTTCATGTCTGAGTTTGGTTTACTTTGCCTAACTCAATAGTCTCAAGTTCATCCATTTTCCTGCAAATGACATAATTTCATTTTTCTTTGTGGTTGAATAAAACCCCATTGTGCATATAGATCACATTTTCTTTATCAATTTATACACTGATGGACACCTAGGCTGGTTCCCTGGTTTTGTTATTGAAAATTGTATGATGACTTTAATTCCTTTTTTCTATCTTGTTTGATTTGCTAAAATTTTAAAGGACTATTATAGCAATCACCATGAGATATTTACCTGTAATTTTATTTATTCTTGGAGTAGCCTTGTCAGATTTAGAAATTAGGGCTGTGCTATATTTATAAATTGAGTTGAATATTCTCTTCTCCTCAAAGTTCAGTTAAAATATGTAATATTAATTCTGTTTCTTACTTGAATGTTTTAATGGTCCTGAAGTTTCCTTTTGAAAAAGCTTTTTAGTAACATCAAATTTGTTAAATAGATAACAGATCTAGTCAGATTTTATATTTTAGTTAACTTAGCAAATTGTACTTTTCAACAAACTTAAAAATGCTATCTAAGTTATCAACATTATTGGCATAGTTTTTAGTATTCTCTGTCATTTTAATGTCTATATGATCTTTGCTAAAAAATATTTTTATATTCTTGCTATTGTTGATTTGTGTTCTCTGTTCTTTCCTAAAGTTGAGAGATTGAGGAGAGGTGAGGAGATTATCAATTCTTTGGATCTCTTCAAAGAACAAAGTTTTGCCTTTGTTAATTTAATTTTCTCTATTTCCTGTCTTTATTTGCAGATAGCTCTTGATTTAAACAATAATTTGGCAAGATTTTTTGAGTTTACTATTGTGCGAATATAATACACATTCAGTAGAAACCATACACTAAATTTTGAACTTTCATATTTTTTCTTTGGTTAGCAATATGCTGTATTATACCTTGAGTTTATTTTTTATTTGATGATATATTTTAAATTATGATGGGTTTATTGGGATGTAACACAATTTTAAGTTGAGGAACATCTGTATTTTATTGGTTTCTGCACTTACTGCTATTTTCTCCCTTCTACTATTTGAGTGTCTCTTTTCTTTCTTATTATATTCTACAGTGAAACTTTAGATCACTGATTTTAGAATATTATCTTTTGAAGTAAACATTTGTAACTTTTCCTCTAATTCTCACTTTAACCAAATTCTGAAAATTTTCATAAGCTGTAATTTATCTGTCCTTATACCATCTCCTCTGTTTCCAGAAATAAAAAACATATACATAGCATTGCAAATTAGGAAATCTGTCACCTGATTCTCTTTTTGGCTCTTGTAATGAATTTATCTTCCTTTTGACCCATTACCTCTGTCCTGCACAATTTGTATTCTCTTCCCTAGCATTTCTTCATAGTGTAGACTTTGTTTTGGTAGATGTTGAGTTGTGTTAATGTAGAGTGTGTATAAGATATAGACTACTCTAGCACTGTAAGTCCATGCATTAATAATGAAATTAGTCTTGAATAACTCCTAGTTTTTACTGCTTTTTCAAAAATGTTATGCAGTAACTCTGGACATTTTAACAGAAGTCAATTTTATTTCCTTATGTTTTATCCCATACATCAGTACAGTTTAACTCTTGCACCTACCTGCCAGTGGTATGTCCCCATCCACTTGTGAGGGATATTATGCCACCAAGTTTTGTTGTAAATAATGGCTAAGTGTCTTCAGTTTGACTTTTTTATGGCTTTGTTTTTATTGGAGAATATGTTATTAAAAGTGAGAGTAACTCTAATCATACTATCATTGTCTTCCCCAAACTGTTTTTTCTTATGACTCATTTTATCTCCATTGCTAACTTTTATGAATCTGTAAATTACTTTTAGATGATTTCATACCTTTGGATATTAAAGGAGCTATAGGGGGCTGGGGTTGTGGCTCAGTGGTAGAGCGCTTGCCTAGCATGCGTGAGGCACTGGGTTCAATTCTCAGCACCACATATAAATAAATGAAAAAGATAAAGGTCCATCAACAACTTTAAAAAATATATTTAAAACAAAAAGGAGCTATAGAATCCAAGAAGCATATATCAACAATTTTAATCTCCCAGTGTGTAGACATTTGATAATGTCAATTTTAATCTTTTCTAATGCTATAAAGTACATATTTAATAAACTTCTCACCATTTCAACTCCTTTTGAAATAAAATATTGATGTCAAATTTGAAAGATTTGTACAATAAAATTTGTTAGGTAAAAATAGCTTGACTGGATTTTTCAGGAAATTTTTTCTAGGTAAAACATAATATTGATTTGGTTAAAAAAAAAATATGTAGCAAAGAATAATTCCTAAATCCAACATCTACTCATTTGAATTCACTGGAAAATCAGTTGGGTCAGTGAAGATGCAAAATAAATATACTGTGAAAACAAAGCAGTTTCCCTGTATTGGGTATTAACTGCCTATAGGGTTTTACAAGTTTTCTAAATTGAAATTTCATACACTAAGAATAACTGTGATAGTTCTACAGCTTCTTAATCCCATGCTTTTCTGATAACGTCCTTTCTGCAACAGGAAAAAAAATGAGAAGTTAATTGCTTACATTCTGAAAAATGCTTTTCTCTGAACTCAATGAACCACAAAGATAAATAGTGTATTACTAAAGGGAATTGAGCTCTATTTGCAACTGCCTGTAGTGTGAAATTGGTTGTTTGTGATCTCTAAAAACTTGTTTTCTTTTCAAAACATTGTATGCTACCTCTGACTATAGAGAAAGAAGGAAATGTAAAATAATTTAGATTAAGGAACACTCATATTAACAAATTTTACATGGCTGTATTTCTTTTGTTTTGTTTTGAGTTATAAATTTTATGAAAACTTTAACTTCTCAGATAATTATATACTTTGGTATGTTTCTACCATGTCTTTGGGGGGAGAGTCTTACATTTCTTGCATTTCATCTATGATGTTTATTACATTTAATAATCATTTATTACACTCTATTTTTATTTGTTCTTTTCCTATGTGTATTACTACATTCTTTCAACTAGGAATATTAGTATTTGGGTTTATTATGGTTCTCTAAGCATCTCATGATAGTTTATAACACAAGGTATGTTTTTGTATTTTTTTGTAGTTTTCAAAAGCACAAAATGTTTTATAAATAGCAAATTATATACACAACTGAAATATATTTTAAATATTTCACCACAAAATATGAAACATCTTAGAGTACCTGATGCATATTTTCTATGAATTCTACATTAGTAATATCTTATTACTATGCTCTGAGGACAAGAAATCAAAAGGGTGCATCTCTTCAACTATTCATTTATTGGTATGCCATCAAGTAAAAAAATAAAAATAATTTCCACTAGGCTAAGTTGTACTATTTTTTACTTGTTTCTGTTTATTTCAAGTAAGTTGAATCCTTGTTATAATGTTTATATACCATAGTATTACTCTGTGCATGTAATAATTTTAACATTCTATCATCATAAAACATCTTTTTACAAATATCTATGAATAATGTCTTACACACTGATTTGTCTGATGTTATCTAATCTTGTCTCATTCCTTTGTTTATAGGATTTATAAAGGTGAATATACTGTTGTGTATTTTATATACAAAAACTAATGATTTTTATAACTTTAGTCATAATAAATCTTGAGAAATATCTACAACCTATAACTATTACCACAATCTATAATTTCTCTCTTGAGAGAGGTGGATCCAAGATGGCAGCTTAGATGGATGCTGCATTCCTAGTCTCTCCAGGACTGGGGATTAAAGCACTGGAAATACTGTTTCTCTGTGAGTTATTAGAGGACCCCCAAGAGCTGCTTCCATGTGGGAATTCCAGTCATGTGCCCTCACAGAGCACCAGTCCCCAGCATTTGCACAGGACCCCAGGCTCCAGCACTCACACACCACACAGGACTTCAAGTTGCCCACCCACGCAGTACCCCTGGCTGCTGCTCCTGTGTGGACCTCCCTCTACTAGAGTGGAACTCCCCCATTTGCTTACACGTGGGGACACTGGACAGGATCTGGAGATAACCTTCTACTTCTACACAGCACACCATAGAGCTACATCTCAAACAGGTTGCCCAACACCACCGCCTGGCCTGGCCCTATACCCTATCTCTGAAAGAAACCTTCATTGTGAGACTCCTTCATTGCCATCTTGGACCTGAGCTGGGAGATACCATTAAACAACAGACAACCCCACCTACTGGATGAGGAGGGAAGCAATCCTTTTTATTTACCTTGAAACTCCCCTGCCATTATCCTTTTTCTTCTTTTTATTCTTTTCTTTCTTTCTTTCTTTCTTTCTTTCTTTCTTTCTTTCTTTCTTTCTTCCTTCCTTCCTTCCTTCCTTCCTTCCTTCCTTCCTTCCTTCCTTTCTTCCTTTCTTTCTTTCTTTCTTTCCTCTCAGTTGTTCTTTACCTGCCCTCACATCCCCAACATTTGTGAAACCAAGTATTTTTTATGCATTAGGCTACTGAGGACTGGGATATCTGATTAGTATATTACAGTTGTATTATATAGTCTTGTATCTTCTATTTTTACATGCTTTATTTTTCTTGATTGTTATGTTTACTTGTTTGTTGTACTCCATTTTCTTCCTACTAACTTGTCTTCCCCAAATTTCTTTCTCTCTTTTCTACTACTAGCCAACTTCTTTTGGATTTCTCTTTCATACTTTCCAGGATCTAATAACTCTATATCTTCACTTCCTACCTCCCTAACATCTCATCCTACACCCCACCCTCGGTTCTCATTAGTCCACCAGCAGAAACTGTAGACCCTTGTGCAAACCTATTGTTTATATAGTAGATGCTAACTGAACTCACAATTTGTGTATATTGTGACAAAGCCATAAATGTTCTATTAGGAGCTAGTTGGTTTAAAACAATATATTGTTTGTATTGATATCTGTTAATATTGGTCTCTCCCTTAAAGGAGAGGTATTGGAATCCTGTAGGGAATCTATAAGTCTATATGATAAAAACTGGACTGACCATGCATGGGTGGAGGAGGAGACCAATGACCACGCGCCGTGCTGCGGTCCCCCATCTACCAATCGGTGGCTGTCCCTGCCTACTTCCATCTAGAATCAGTAGCAAGGACCAGAAAGATCATTGAAGAGGTCTCTGCATGTCCAATTATACCAGAGATGAGGTATTGTAACTTGCAGGGACACTATAAGATTATAGGGCAGAAACTGTAATACGTCGAATCAGCACTGCTAGAGAGGAAGACACATGAACAACATAAAAAAACAAGGGAAAAAAGCCAGGCATGGTGGCTCAAGCCTGTAATCCCAGCACTTAGGGAGGCTGAGACGGGAGAGTCACGAGTTTAAAGCTAACCTCTGCAACAGCGAGGTGCTAAGCAACTCAGTGAGACCCTGTCTCTAAATAAAACACAAAATAGGGCTGGAGATGTGGTTCAGTGGTCGAGTGCCCCTGAGTTCAATCCCCAGTAACAAAAAAAAAAAAAAAAAAAAGGAAGAAAATGCCCCAAACAAACCAAGATGCTACAATAATAGAATGCACTGACAACACAGTAGATGAAATGTCAGAGAAGGAGTTCAGAAAGTACATAATTAAAATAATCTGTGAAACACAGAATAATATAAGTGAGCAGTTACAGGCAAATATTGATCAATCTAACAAAGATATTAGAGAGCAAATACAGGCAACCATTGATCACTCCAACAAAGAGATAAGAGAGCAAATAGAGGAAGCAAACATTTACTTCAAGAAAGAGATACAGACTTTGGGGGGTAAAATCCAGAAATCCTTGAAATGCAGGAAAAAATAACCAAACAAAAAATTCAATAGAAAGCATCACCAACAGACTAGATAACTTGTAAGATAGAACCTCAGACAAATGAAGATAAAATATATAATCTTGAAATAAAGCTGACCACATAAAGAAACCATGAACAGAACATACAAGAATTATGGGATAGCATCAAAAGACCAAATCTAAGATTTATTGGGATAGAAGAAGGCACAGAATTTCAAACCAAAGGAATGCACAATCTCTTCAATGAAATAATATCAGAAAATTTCCCAAACATGAAAAATGAATTGAATAATCAAATACAAGAGGTTTCCAGGACACCAAATGTACAAAATTACAACAGACCTACACCAAGGCACATCATAATAAAAATGCCCAGCATACAGAATAAGGATAGAATTTTAAAGGCTGCAAGAGAGAAGAATCAGATTATGTATAGGGGAAGACCAATTCGGATCTCAGCAGATTTTTCAACCCAGACCCTAAAAGCCATACTCCTTTCCAAATTGGTTGCACCAGTTTGCAATCCCACAGCAATGTCTGAGTGTGCCTTCTCCTCCACTTCCTGGCCATTTGTTGTTGTTTGTATTCTTCATAACTGCCATTCTGACTGGTGTGAGGTGAAATCTT
>PVHX01005943.1:35254-106361 GCA_004024805.1 Geosciurus inauris
ACCACTGAGCCACATCCCCAGCTCTATTTTGTGTCTTATGTAGAGACAGGGTCTCACTGAGTTGCTTAGCACCTCGCTGTTGCTGAGGCTGGCTTTGAACTTGCAATTCTCCTGTCTCAGCCTCCCTAAGTGCTGGGATTACAGGCTTGAGCCACCACGCCCAGCAATGTTTTTTGAGTTCTTTATATATCCTGGAGGTCAGTGCTGTATCTGATGTGCATGTGGCAAAAGTTGTTCCAAGAATGTAGGCTCTCTATTTACCTCGTTGATTATTTCCGTTGCTGAGAAGAAGCTTTTAAGTTTTAATCCATCCCATTTATTGCTTCTTGGCTTTATTTCTTGTGCTTCTTGAGTCTTGTTAAGGATTAGAACCACCATTTGACCCAGCTATCCCACTCCTTGGTCTATACCCAAAGGACTTAAAAATGGCATACTACAGTAATGCAGCCACTTTAATGTTTATAGCAGCACAATTCACAATAGATAAACTGTGGAACCAACCTAGATGCCCTTTAATAGATGAATGAATAAAGAAACTGTGGTATATATTTCAGTGAGAAAGTGTGGAATATTATTCAGCCTTAAAAGAGAACAAAATTATGGCATTTGCAGGTAAATGGATGAAGTTGGAAAACATCACACTAAAGCAAGTAAGCCAATCCCCAAAACACCAAAGGCCAAATGTTCTCTCTGATAAGTGGATGCTGATCCATAATGTGGGAGAAGGCATGGGAAGAGCAGAGAAACTTTGGTCAAAGGGGAAGGAAGGGAAGGGATGGGACATGGGGGCAGGACAGATGGTGAAATGTGATGGACAACAATGCCCTAGGTTCAATATGCCTGGACATATGGTGCAACTCTATATTGTGTACAACCAGAGAAATGAAAAATTGTGCTCCATTTGTGTAAAATGAATCAAAATGCATTCTGTTGCCATGTAAACCAATTAGAATATTTAAAAAAAAAAAAAGACAAAAAAAAAAAAAAACCCACAGTGAGAGTAGTGAGAATAGTGTAGTGGCACAGGAGCCCAGATCCTGCTACCAGTTGGCCTTCAGGGACCATTATTGCATCCTGAGGGTCACTGGGGAGAGGAGCTTTTGGCAGATGATACCAGCCCACCATCCCCTCACAGAGGTAGAAGTGGTGGTGAAAGTCCTGCAGAAGACAGATAGGAACAAGCCAGTGCTCTGTGAAGGGGATTGGTTGCTGGTTCTGGAACACCTAAATGTGATCCAGCTCTTCCAGGTCATCAAGACCATAGACAATACATACCTCGTCATGCAGCATGCAGGTAGGGGACAGCTCTGGCATCACATGTCACAGGCCAGTGGAATACAAGAAGAGAAGGTCCACAGAGTGTTCAGGCAGATGGTGCATGTCATGCATTACTGCCATGAGAAGGGCATCATGAACTTCAATTTGAAGCCAGAGAACTTCAGGGTGAATGTGAGGGGCCACATTAAACTTATTGACTTTGGCCTGAGCACCAGCTTCACGCCTGGGCAGAAGCTGAATGAGTTCAGGGGCATTCTCCTGTACTGTGCCCCTGAAATCATCCAGGGGAAGCGATTTGAGGGCCCTCTGGCAGATGTATAGAGCCTGAGTATCACTCTATTTTATGCTCACAGGGACAAGGCCATTCAGGGTGAGTACCACTGAGGGGCTCTGAAGTGGATCTTGCAGGCAAGCTAGAACATTCCCCTTTACATGTCCAAGGGAGTCCACAGCCTCATCCAGCTAATCCTGACAGTGGACCCCATGCCGAGGCCCACCCTAGAGCAGATAATGGGGCAATCATGGCTGAGCCATAGGGAAGACCCCTTACTCAGTCCTCCCAGTGAGCCACTCCCCATATGGCCCAACCCTGCCATTATAACCATCATGTTCAACATGTGTTATGACCCCTATAAAGCCTGGTTGTCCCTAGCAAATCACCAATTTGATGAGGCCATTGGTACCTACCTCATCCTCCAGCATCATAGAAGCCAGGGGTCAGACTGCATGCAGTGGGTGAAGTCTGTGCATCGTCCTCCAGTGACTGTCCTGACCAGGCCCTGTGGTGGATCCACCCAGTGTCCGCCCCAACAAGTGCACCAGTGAGCCTGTGCTTGCCTTGCCCTGTGAGCAGCAGCAGCCTAAGGAGCCCAAGCCATCAGGGCAGAAGGGCACTGTACATGCCAGTGTGTCTCCATTCCTCTCTGTTTACTCCATGTGAAGACACCCCCTCCCAGCCTGGCCTTTCGGCAGGACCCTGGGGGCCCCAATGGCATGTGTACCTCAGGCCCAACCCTTGTAGGCAGGTTGCAGAAGGTGGCAGCTCAGCCTCCCAGAGCACCTCCACAGTGCAATCCTATGAGAGAAACTGGGGCTGGAGGAGGGTCACTAGGAGGATCACCACTTGCCTGTGACAACTCTGCTGCATGCCCTGCTTCCACAGGCCTACTTTCTGAAGAAGAGTGGCCACAATGGATGGAGGCCACAGACCCTCTAGCTTCCCCAACAGAGTGGCTCCAGTGAACATGCCCACATGAGGCAGCAGGCAAATGAGCAGCTGGAAGATCCCGAGCTCTGAGCTTTCCAACACAACAGACTGGGTATCAGTCACAAAGCAAATTCAAACAGCTTCAGGAGCAAGGTGTGCCAAATGGCTCAGGCTTTCTTGTGAAAATTCCAGCCAGGAGCGCATTTGGATCCACCAGGACTCCTCTGTCTTCCACCTGCAAGTTTCCCTCAGATACTTCCCCCTGCCCTCTTCTTCTCTGCAATAGCAGAGATGGTTCTTATGCTATTTCTTACACACACACAAAAAAAGTTCTCTCTCTTTAAAGCTATTCTCATTCATCTTTGATGTCAATTTTCTTCCCTCACCTGTAGTCTATGACAATGATTTGCCATGTATTCCTGTAGTATATAGATGTTAAATAAAGGATATGTGATTGTATATGTGGTGTTAGGTTTATAAGCCTTTTTATAAACATGTTTTTTTTCTTAGATTAATGCCTAGGGTTGAAATAGCTGGACCATGTGTATGTGTATATTTAATGTCTTCAAAAAACTGGTGCTTCAAAGTGGATGTAACATGTTACATTCTCAGCAGCTTTGTATGAGATTTCCCTGTAATTCATTAATTCTCTATTACTGATCTTATTGGGCATCTTTTCTTGTCTTCATTTGCTATCTACATCTTTTAGGTAAAAAAGTCTATTAAAACATCTTGCCCAATTTTTATTCATTGTTTGATGGTATATTAATGATGTTACTATTTGTTACTATATCAAATGTTTCTCAAGCAATCTTGAGAAAAAATAACAATGTTAGAGATATAATACCCAATTTCAAAATATACTACAGAGACATAAAAACAAAACAGCAAGATACTGGCAAAAAATAAAAACAAACCAAAAAAAAAAAAAAAAAAAAAAAAAAAAAAAAAAAAAAAAAAAAAAAAAAAAAAAAAAAAAAAAAAAAAAAAAAAAAAAAAAAAAAAAGAACAGATACATAGACCAATGAAATAAAATAAAAGAAAGAGACAAACCCATACAGATACAGTAATATAATTCTTGACAAAAGGGGCCAAAAACATACATTGGAGGAAAAACAGCCTTCTGGAAAAACTGACTATCTTTATGTACAAGAATAAAACTAGATTGCTGTTTCTCACCCTGTATAAAAGTCAATTCAAAACCTAGGTATAAGAGGGGCAACTGCAATTGCTAGAAGAAAACATAGAGCAAACACGTCAACATAGAGGCACAAGAAATGACTTACTGAACAGAACTCCTATAGCTGAAGAAATAAAATAAAAAATAAATAAATGTGATAGCATCAAGTAATAAAACTTCTGCACAGCAAAAGTAGCAACTAATATTTTAAATAGATTGCCCATAAAATGAGAGAAAATCTTTGCCAGCTACTATTCTAAATGTGGATTAATATCTAGAATACAAGTAACTAAAACAAAACAAAACAAAACACTTAACTCCAAAGAAACAACCCATTCAATAAATAGGTAGATGAACTTAACAGACACTTCTCAAAATAAAAATTAAAAGTAGTCAACAATTATATGAAAAAATGTTTAACATATTTGAGCATTAGGGAAATGAAAATAAAAACTATCCTGAGATTCCATTTCATTCCAATCAGAATGGCAATCATCAAGTATACAAATAGCAATAAATGCAAACAAGGATGTGGGGAAATTATTATTATTATTATTATTATTATTATTATTGCTGGGAATGTAAATTGGTACAGCCACTATTGGAAATCAATATGGAGGTTCCTCAAAAACTAAAAATATAGTTACCATATGATCTAGCTATACTACTCCTCAGTGTTTAGCCAAAAGAATTAAAAACAGATTACTTTAAAAGTAGATACATGCATACCCATGTTTATTGCAGCATATTTCATAGTGACTCATTTATGGAATCAGCCTAGAGGTATGCCAACAGATAAATGGATAAAGAAAATGTGGTATAGATACACAATAGAGTTTTATTCATCCATAAAGAACAATAAAAATATGACATTTGCAGAAAAATGAATGGAAACAAAGAACACCATGTTAAATGAAATAAGCCAGAAACTGAAAAACAAGCATCATACATTTTCTCTTCTGTGAAGAAGGTAGAGGAAAAATGAAGAAGCAAAAAGGGACATCATACAAATAGAAGGAGACCATTAGGTTAGAGAAAGGAGAGCAGGGGGATGGAGAATGGGAGGGTAAAGGGAATAAGTGAGAAGTGAAATTTACCATTGCTATATGCATGTAGGCTTATGCCACAATGAAAACTACTATTTTATACAACTAATATGCAACACTAAAAATGTCCTTTTTATGAAACTAGAATAATAAGAGAAACCAATGGTGGCTTCTATTTAAAAGACAGACTCCTCCATTTCTTACTTCTATATTTCCTTTCTTTCCAAAGAAAGTTTCTTACTTTAGGGAAATGATCATTTATTAATTGCTAGGAAAACAAACCACCATAACAAAATACCATAGGTGGCAGGATTTAAACAAAAATTTTTTTCTTCATAATTATGGAGCCTGGAAGTTAAGATGAATGCTCCATCAGGGTTGATTTCCCATTGCTTTTCTCTTTGACTTGCAGATGGTCACCCCCTTGATGTCTCATCAAATGCTCTCTCTGTACATGAGGATTCCTGACATCTCTCTATATTTCTTACCATCCTCTTCTTATAAGGAAGCCAGTCAACTTGGATTAGAGAAAAAGACCTCATTTTAATTTAGTTACCTCTTTAAAGGATTTAATTGCAAATAGAGTTATATCCTAAAGAACATAGAGGTTAAGGCTTAAACCTAAAAATTTCAGGACATAATTCAGTCCCTTACAACATATTAACATGAGTTTAAGTGTCATGTCTAATAATGTTAAAGTTGAATAATTAACAAAAATAAAAAGCTGGAATTAAATCTCTATATACAGTGTTTTCAATTTTAATCTTACAAAAAGCTTGATTAAACTCAAAGATATTAATTTAGTATTAAATTAACTTTTATCAATTTTTCTTTCAGGGCCAAAGACCAAATGCAGGGCCTTGTGTGTGCTAGGCAAGAACTCTTCCTGCCACTGAACTAAATCCCCAACCCCTTTATCAATTATTTGATGACTCTAATATGTACATTTTATCTATTGTGATTTCCTTATATTCAAAATGAAGAATTTGACTTATAGTCAGAGAAAAAAAATAGGCTATGCATTTCCCACAGCTCTATACTCATATGGTCATGATGGAAACTCTGTGATGACACAAGCTATATAAGCTATCAGTACATTTCCTATAAATTCTTTTTAGGTAAACAATTTTGGTAAAAACTCAATTAAAATAACAATGCTTATGATTTTATGTAGATTTTATAATATTTCAATATTAACTATGAATCTCAAAGATGGAAGTTTTATCATGACTGTGCCTTCCTAGACTATAGAGAGCAATGGTCAAATAGAGTACTTCAAAATTTGTTATCACTTAGGCTATATGCAAGGTAGGAAAGAATGTCATCCAAATAAAATAATTAAATTAGCAGCAACCCCAGGCAAAACAGAAGGGTATTATTAGCAGGGATATGAACTATTTTAAGAAACCTCACCTGGATTTATTTAAATAATGCTATCTTTTATGACTATGACTTGTGTTTATTTCATATTCATGTACAGTATATCATGTAGGTCTCATCAAAAACCTATGTGTGAGAAAAATAGGTTTTATTATGCACATTAAAATTATTTACATTAGAACTCAGAAAAAGATACTCCTCCAAATAAGAATAGTTTACATTAGAAATCAAGGATTTAGAATTCATTATTATTAAGATGTCACTGTGTCTAAATATATTTAAGATAGCCACACTTAAAATAGAAATAAAGTGAACCAGAAACATTCAGAAGTGGTTCTGTTTATCAAGAATTATACTTATAAACCAGAACAATAGAATATTTCTCAGTCTTCATATTGGATAACATTTTTGACATAGAAATATTTTATATTGAATGATATTTAATGTGAATTTTAGTTTTACAAATTAAACCAGTCAATTGTAAATGCATAGGAAGTGCAAATTTTAATTTTGCCTCCATAGATATGATATACTTACAAGTAAATAGATGCCGATTATAATTCCTAATATCCTAAAGTATCATTTTATGCCAATTTTTTGTCATTCTTTATTAAATATTCAAATTCTAATGTGTGATATAAAAATTATATAGTATATCTGTGGAATTCTGTTTTTCCTTTGTATTACAGCATACATATTTTTTTTCAAATCCAATTATTTCAAATGCTGAAGATTGATATTGAACAACTTAGTTTTCTTTTGCAAATAATTGCGCACTTTGTCTTGGAAATGAATTTATCAAAATCAATTTATGAATATAGAATAAAATTTTATAGCAGTATATTTGTGGATTTTAAAATGGTACAAGTACAGTGTGTCCACTTCATACAAGTCATCAATTTGAATATATTTCCAACTGCAAAACTTCATTATATTGACACTCATAAGGAGTCATTCATATGTCAATTTCTCTTAAATTCAGTAGCCAAATAGTTCCTGAGGGATCTGACAGAAGTGGGTAAAGAGAAAAACAAAATCAGACAAATACACACAAAAAATTCACAGTCAGATAGCCTACAAATATTATTGGAAGAAATCTAGGTCACTGAGAAAGTGTCTTTTCTTTGGGGATACTAAGTAATGTTTGAATTTATCAGTGGTTATCACAAATGACAATGGTAAGGAATGCATGGATTTTAAAGAAAGTATATTGTTTTTCACAAATAGATTTGGACTAATAGTTAATAATTTTTTTATTTTTAATACAGGGGATTGAACTCAGGGGCACTTGACCACTGAGCCACATCCTCATCCTATTTTGTGTTTTATGTAGAGACAGGGTCTCACTGAATTGCTTAGTGCCTCGCCATTGCTGAGGCTGGCTTTGAACTCGCGATTCTCCTGTCTAAGCCTCCCAAAGTGTTGGGATTACAGGTGTGTGCCACCGTGCCTGGCTTAGTTAATAAATTTTGATGAAGGCATAAATTATAGAAAACATCTTAATTTCACAATCTTGAATAAAATTGTCAAATAAAAAGACTCCAAAAAAACTGTAAATTGAAAGTAAAGCCAACTATAGACTCAAGTATTAATTCTAATTATCTTCTGACTGTTAGGGAAAAAATATTATGTAATAATAAGCAAGATGTAGATGAAAGCATTGGAGCTGGAAACACCTAAGGTTCAGTCATTGCTATGCTGAAAATTACTCCAAAGAATGCCTTGTTTTACATAGTAGTTCACTTGCTGAATGGTTATATCTCATCCTCTTAGTAGTGGTTTGAAAAACCAGGCTTAATTCTTTTTCTATTCAGTAATAAAACTGATTAACTAATAATTTCAATAATAAATGTAATACATGGAGTTCTTTAAATGTAATTAAAATTTGTGGAAAGAGTCAGTTATGGTTTTAATATTAAGTGTCCCCCAAAGGCTCTCATGAGACAATGCAAGAAAATTTAAGAGATGAAGTGATTGGGTTTTAAAATGTTAAATCTATTCAGTGTGTTAATCTACTGATAAGGATTAACTTAATTCTGTTTCCTAATTATCATGTCCTGACCCACTTTTCTCCACCACACTCTTCTACCATGATGTACTTACTGTCTCTCCTCAAGCCCCAAAGAATGAGTTGGCCATGTATGCACTAAGAGCTCTGAAATGCTGAGCCTCAAAATAATCTTTGTGTTTTTGTTTTTGTTTATGGTACTAGGAAGTGAACTCAGGGGCACTTGAGCACTGAGCCATATCCCCAGCCCTATTTTATATTTTATTTATAGACAGGGTCTCACTGAGTTGCTTAGCACCTTGCTATTGATGAGGCTGGCTTTGAACTCGTGATTCTCCTGCCTCAGCCTCCTGAGAAGCTGGGATTACAGGTATGCGCCACCGCGCCTGGCCCTCTCATTGTTCTTGTTACATCTTTTCGATGACAGCAGCAATAAAGCTGACTAAAACAGGGTTTCAATATCTCATGAAGTGAATGATACCATGTTTGAATTTTTAATATCAATAAATCAAAAGACCTGTGCATGTCTGATAACAGATCAGGAAATACGGTATGGGAAGAACTGAGTTTAATTTAGATAGCCAAATAAATTTATTTATAGGCTACCATGCTATTGAAACTGAAGTTTTGTGATGAAATGATTCCCTGCTTCACCTGGCAGGTGAGAATGGAGTTTTTCCACTTCTGCTGGCAGGTGGGATCTACATAAGGTTTCAGGCCTCTTCAGCCAAGAAATGTTGCAGCTGTTAATGGTGGGCCATATTCTCCAGCATTGCAGCAGACCCCAGAACCTTACCATTAATTTCTTTTTTCTGGGTTCTTGTGAATTCAAAGAATGAAATCCACAGACCAGGGTGAATGAGTGTAAAAGCAGGATTTTTTGAAGAATAGAATCAGGAATAGAACTCTTGCAATGCAAGAGGGGACCTGATAGCAGGTTTTCTCCATCTGTGTGTGCTAATTTTTCAAGGCTATTGATCCAAACTTATGCTCATTAGGGTTTGAAAAAGGTACCAATGCTATTGGTCCAAACTTACACTAATTAGGGTTTGGCAAAGTACTAACACTATTGGTCAACTCTTGAGTCCCAACTTCCATTCCGGTCTGCCTCACTTCCATTTTCTCTCAGCAGATCAGGAATTAGGAAGTTGAGGTCATTGTATGGTCTATGCTTACAGGTTCCACACTGTAGTGATGCATGGAGTGGGCTTCTACATCAGACGTCAGTACCATGCCCATGTCTGGCCATTAAAGGGTGACCAACTGGCAGGCCTTGGCTCACAGTACCTTGGCTTGGCATGCCTGAAGGCAGCCACATGCCATGCTTGCCACCCATTCTCACTGCCCAGCTGCAACTCATCCTTTCTATCACACCACTCCTAGTTCATGGTAGGGACCAGTGGAATGGCTGTGTGGGTTGGTGGTGGGGTGCGAGATCACTATGACACTAAGGAATACACCTTAACCAGAAATTGGAAATTAGGGGAAAAGAAATCAAACCAAGATGAATTGAGAATCTGAATTGAATAAGCCTGCTTCATTTTTTCTTTTTAAAAGAAGAAAATTAAAAAGTCATTTGAATTTAATAAAATATTAAATTGAAAAATCAGCCATTAAGAAGGAAATTTTTTCTTCTAGAGGGCTGTGCTTTGTGTGCTTCAGAGATCTAAAGTCTATGTGTTCATATGTTTATGTGTATATGAAGGAAAGAGTGCATGTGTGTGTGTGTATAAGAGAGAGAGTGTGTGCGTGTGCTTCTTTGTGTGAAGATGCAATGTCGACATTAGAAATGTAGTTTCTGAAAAAAGAGTTAATTACTACATGTAGAGAATGACTAAAAAATGAAATGAAGGAAGAGTGAGAAATCAAAAAGAAAACAAGATATAGGATGGAAAATGAGGCAGAGATATCAATAGAATAAGTAACTCTGAAGCATTTGCCTTCATGTTCCAATATATAAATATATTGGGGATTTCTCATTGCTTTTTACTGAGAATCACAGACTTCCAACACCTAAAAGTTTCAACCATGCAGATAATTCATGAGTTCTTCCTATAATGTTGTTTAGATTTGAAAACCTGTAGTGACAGCAACTTTTGTTTAGTAGTCAGTGAGATTTTCTTTTGATATTTCTCCTCTCCTTCATCCTCTACTGTCAAAACAACACCAAGTTCGTTTGAGTGTCTATGTTAGTTTCCTATTGCCATGCTGTTTTAGGCAGCTTTTTCCACTGCTGTGACCAAAAGACCTGACAAGAACAGTTTTAGAGGAGGAAAAATTTATTTGGGACTCATGTTTTCAGAGGTCTCAGTCTGAATCCATTTCTCAGGACCTGAAGTGAGGAAGAATATCATGGTATAAGTGTGTGCTAAGGAAAGCAGCTAGGAACATAATACCAAGAAGGAGGGAGAAGCGGGGGAGATCTCCTCTCACCACAGACAAAATATATAACCCAATGGCATGCCCCAATTACCCACCTCCTCCAGACACACACTACATACCTAGACTCAAGTCACCACTAAGTTAATCCATATCAGGGAATTCATGCACTGATTAAGTTAAGGCTCTTGTAACCCAATTATTTCACCTCTAAGCTTTCTTGCATTGTCTGACACATGGGCTTTTGGGGAATACCTCACATCTAAATCATAACACATGGTAACAAATTACCATAAATTTAGTGGCTTAAAACAACACATATTTACTCTCTTACAGTTTTTGGAAACCAAATGTCTCAAATTGTGGTCCAATTAGGCTGCATTTACCTTGAAGTTGGTTTCCTTGCCTTTGCCAGCCTGTAAGACTGGTTGCCTGAATTCTTGGCATTGAAATTGTCTCATCTGAGATTCCTGTATATTCAAAGCAAAAGACATTTATTAATTATCAGTTTATTCTCCACATTCCTTCATCAGATCTTCTCTGACTTTGGCTCTTCTGTCATTTTCATTTTCTATGGGACCCTGGTGATTTTATTGGGTCTACCTAGATAATCCTAATTTCCATATCTCAAGATCATAAACTTAATTGGATCTATAAAGTTCCATTCTCCAAATAAGCTTCCATAGTCACAGGTCCTAAGAATTAATAAGTACATGTATTTGGAGTGGCCATTATTCAGCTATTACACTGTCCTTCCAAAAATTTCTTCAGTATCATGTCTACTTTCCTTCTTATTTTTATTTGCAAACCCAAGATACCATCATACATTTTTAGAATAGAGTTTCTGATTGTTATTAGCACTCATTCTTCTAGTACATGTCCCACTTGGTGACTACAATTGGTCATTTTAAAGTAAAAATGATTATATAATTTTTCCACTTAAACCATATTAATAGTCTGTGCTTGCATTTAAGATAAAATTCAGAATCTTTATTATGCATAATCTGACTTCTACATAAAGTCTCCTGCTTGATAAAATGCTCCTACTCACTTAATAACTATACAACAGTTATGTGTTCTTTTTAGCCAAATTCATTATGTCTTTGAAAATGCTTTTATTCTGTAATGATTCTCCTCAACTGGTTGTAATATAATATACTAGTGCAAAGTCTATATTATAAAGTACCATAAAACTACAAGGTCTACATTATCCAGAGGATTTATACATAGACTCCTGAACTACAAAGTATTTCGAAGAAGTTCTAAATGCTTTTAATGTTTTTTCTTTATTTAAGTTCATGAAGTTCAAAGCAAATGCAAATCTTCTATAGAAGTACTTTCTTCCATTTTAATAGGTGTATGGTTCATCTGTCTTTTCTTTCAGATCATTCTCTACCCTTTTCTGTGTCTTATGATGCTAGGAAATAATTCTCCTGACTCTGTTACAAACTATGTTCCAGCTGTATTTAGCCAATGGTAGGTGCTGCTGGATGATTAAAGTACAAGAGGTGAGAGAAAACAAAGCACTCTTCTCACTCACTGCATTGAACAGCATGCTTAATAGAGACTGAGCCTTTTCAGTTTCATATTTTTATATGCAGCACCCTCATCACAGTCACAACCTCTGCCACCTGTTTCAAACTTCAGCCTCGTGGCCCCAACTCCTATTCTCTGTTAATACTTGCCCTTCTGACCATGGAAATGAAAATAGCTTCCCCTACAACTTATGTTAAACAGAGTTTTCCAGAGAAATGGAACCAATCATATATATTTTACATATTAAAAATCAATAGAATATACAAAATGTGTATTTTATATAAGTAAAAAGTAAGCAATTATCTCTTGCAAATATGGAGGTTGACAAGTCACAAGATCTGCAAAAAAAGTTGGCAAGTTGAAAAACCAGGAAAGCCGATTGTATAATTTCAGTCCAAAGATTAGAAAACTAAAAAGTCAGGAAGAGTCAAAGTTTCAGTTTTAATTTGGACTCAGGAAAAGCTGATTCCTAAATTTAAAGACTGTAAATGCGTGGAATGGATGAGCCCCTGGTCATCAGCTGATCATGCAGTGCCGGCAAATGCCAAGCCTGGGAAACATTCTTTGTCAAATGTGAGGATGTTATCAGCCTTGACTCTTGGCCCTGATGCTAATAGTTATCAGATGTCCCAGGACAATGGGTTTTGTGGGTGCCACAAAACGTTCCCAGCACTGCAACAGTAGGATAGCTGCAAAAATATATTTCTAGCTCTGTAACTTATTAGTGCACAAAGAAGCCTCTGACAAATTACAAGCCTTGAACAATTACAATGCCCCTATAGTTTAAGTTCCTGATTATGAGACCCTATATAGTAAACGCATGCAGAGCTAGTGCTGGATCACTGTTCCTCCATCAGAGTGCAGTGTCCTACCTGACCCCAGCTTCACTTGATAATGTCTCTGTGTTTTTCTCCATCTCCAGCCACCCCTACTCAAAAATGCTTTGTTGATGCTGCATGGATCATGGCAGTTAGGCAGAAAATATTCCTTTTCAATCAGAGGAAGGTGTGCCTTTCTGTCTTAAGCATTTAGATATTGGATAAGGCCCAGAAGACCACTGTTGAGGTTTCTACAAAGCATGAATAGCATCTGTTATCCAGGCCTCAAGTCTTTTCTTCCTTTTTAAACTGGTCATGGAAAACTCCCCATGAGGCAAATTCAGAGCGAGAAAGCAAGACAGCTTGTGCTCTGCCATGTACGCACAACTTCTATTGGATAATGAAGAAAATAAAGCTAAAACAAAACCAAATCACAAAAAAAAAAAAAAATAGCATGAGAAAAATGATACCTACTGAGAAATAGCAAGTGACAGTAGATTTCTCTTCAGAAACTGTAGAGAAACTACTGACAGAGATAGATAAGTAAGGGGAGCAAGACTTCAAGCACTGAAAGAGAGGAACTAAGCCAGGTGCGGTGGTGCAAGCCTGTAATCCCAGCACTTAGGGAGGCTGAGACAGGAGAATCACGAGTTCAAAGCCAGCCTCAGCAAGGGCGAGGCGCTAAGCCACTCAGTGAGACGCTGTCTCTACATAAGAAAACACAAAATAGGGCTGGGGATGTGGTTCAGTGGTTGAGTGCCCCTCAGTTCAATTTCCAGTACCTAAAAAAAAAAAAAAAAACAAAAAAAACAAAAAAAAAACAGGAACTAAATTGAAGTCTCAGAAAGAGAAAATAAAAACTAGGGAAAGGAAAGAGAAAAGTGTTCAAATAAATAATAAAGTTCACAGTAAGGAAACGTATGAAATTTAAAAGAGGTCAGAGTACGTAGGATATTGAACATAAAAAGAGCAACACCAAGTACAGCAAGAAGAATATGCATGCATGAAAGGAATAATGCTGAAATCCTCATCATCTCACAAAAAAGACAGTTTTTAAGCCAATGATCAGCTGTCAAATAGGCATGGAATTTTTCACCACCCATTTTCCATATCTATGCACAAACTTACTAGTTATAGTTCATTAAATGCTTTAAAATAAACATGATGAAAAGATTGATCCCATAGAATAACAAATTCACTCAGAAAATGGCCTTTTAAATTGGGAATTTTGAAATAAATATCTAAAATTTATTTTTATTTTTTTAAATATTATTTTTAGTTGTAGATGGACACAACATCCCTATTCATTTATTTATTTTTATGTGCTGCTGAGGATAGAACCCAGTGCCTCACATGTGGGAGCCAAACGCTCTACCACTGAGCCACAGTGTAGAAAATTCTTACTGCAAACAATGTTATCTCCATGTTATCTTGTGCCTTGTAAATAATTAGGTGCTTGATTATTTTCAGAAATAATGTAAAGTTGAGTATCAAAAAGGAAAAGGATATTATGAAAAATTACTATGACATTTATCCTTGACAAATCCAAAGTAAAGAATTTAATGCTATTAAAGTGGGATAGAGAATCAATTGTTATGCAGTTTTTAGAAAAACAAAAATCTATCAGTCAGAGATAAATGTCATGTCCTAAGGAAATAAGAAACATGATGGTTGAACATATTTTATTTTGACTTTGTAATTTTTCTGTGGAGCCAGAATTAATGGAGAAAACTTGAGATTGCATTAAGGAAGCCAAAACCTAATGCTTTGTCTGAAAGAGATTGAACATAGTTGATAATTAACACAGCAAATATAGGCAATAAAGCATGAAATAAATGCACAGTATAAAAGATATAGCAGATCATTAACTATGCTTTTCCTATTCTATAATTGTGGTTGCAATGATAATATCAATGCTTATAGTTCATTTATTTTGTTGGGACACATTGAAAAGAGAATAGCATTCAAACACAATTTTTATTTAACTTTGTCAAAATTATATGGCAAAATGAATGGAACTTTTTATGATAATATTATATATTTGCCTATTTTATTTTATGTTTTTCCATTCAATAATACTTGATGTTGCTTTAAATATATACATACACACACCAACACATTAAGTTATTGAGCATTACAATTGCTACAATATTATTTTTCCCTTTTGTTTCCCCCAGTGGAGCAAAAGGCAAGTAGAAACCAGAGTTAATTTTTAAAAATAATAAAATAAAATAAAAATAAAGAGTAGTATGTTTTGCAAGTGAAGCAAACTGGGATTTGTAATTCTGGTTCTAAAAGGAAAAATAATGACACTCTTTTTTGCCTACACTATAATATTCAAGAGTATATACCCTATTTTTCCTGTTTCAAACTGTTATCTTTCCCCATTTCCTGTTGAAGGGAAGTATTTGGCATAACACAGGGAGGGGATTGAAGTTTAAAACCACATTGTACACAGCATAGAAATCAAGCTTCCTTGGACAAGAGGATATGAGGAGCCTCATATAAAGGAAATTTCCTCATATAAAGGAAATTACCCTAAGGAAAACACTAAATAGAGTCTCACAAATTTGATTCAATGACATTGGGTCAGTGTTGGAGAAAAGAGTGAATCTAAATTGTACTAAATTACTTCCCCCAAGGTTGTCCTTCAGAGAAGTTCTAATGGACTTATACTTTAGTCATAATATAAAACATTCATATAAATGGATATAAAAGAAGAGAGGGACAAGTTAAGGATAAGGCACATGGAGTGCTGCTGTGTCAACACTATTGGCACTGATATATTCACCAAGACCTGTGAAAGACATTCTGCTAAATGCTGCCTGTCATCCTCACCATAAAGAGGAAAGAGATACGTTGTTGCCATACATGGTGGTCCTTGTGACATTACTAACAACATTAACAGCATTAAAGTATTACTATGCTCCAAAAACTCAAACAGCAGTGAAAAAAAAAGTGAAACATTAATATAGCAAGAAAACTGGATCCTGAAGAATTAGTGAATTGTAGTCACAAATTTCTTCCTCTCATTTGTATTAATAACTCCTGATTGATATGTTCTGGAGCAGTTTTTATTATCACAATAGAAAAGAGCATAGTGGTGAAAAGTTCTAGAGACCCTGGACTCGCATCACAACTTATCACTTCCTCACACTAGAGAGGTAATGTCAGGAAATCAGTTTGGAAGTTACTCAAAAGACTAGGCATGGAAGCACCATATAACTCTGCTATACCACTCCTTGGTATTTATCCTAACGAATTGAAGTCATCATACTATATCAATACATGCATACCCATGTTTACATCAGCATAATTCACAATAGCCACACTAGGGTACCAGTTTAGTTGTCCATGAAAGAATGAACAGATAAAGAAAATGGTATATATCCACAATGGAGTTTTACTTAGCCATAAAGAAAAATGAAATTATGTAATTTGCTGGAAAATGGATAGAATTTGAGAACATTATATTGAAAAAATAAGTTGAACTCAAAAGATCTAGGGGGGTAAAATGTGTTTTCTCTCATGTGGAAGCTAGAGAAGAACAAAGGAAAAGAAGTGTGTATGCGAGGGGTAATATCATGAAAATTGAAGGGACATCAGAAGAGTAGAAGAAAGGGATCAGGAAAGGGTAAGGAAAGAGTGGAGGGAAAGGAGAAATGCTGGGGAATGATATTGGCTAAATTATATTGTTATATTGTGTGTGTGTATAAATATGTAACAATGAATCTCATCATTATGTAAAATTATAATGCACCAATAAAAATATGGGAATAGGTAGAAACATGTCTGATACCTAAATGTAGTATAGTACAGTTGTTTGTGGTAAAGAACATGGGCTTTAGGGTCAGACTGGGTTGACTTCAAGGTTTATACCAGTTGTATGACCTTGGATAGCTCTTTCTCTCTGAGCTTCAGTTTACTCATAGGGTTATTAAAAGGATTAAGTAAATGCCTTACACTTAGTAAGCATTCAATAAATCTTAATTTAAAAACATTAAAATACACAGAATATTATGTTTCATATTTTATGGATTGATCTTCTTACTCATAGCACTATTTACAACTCAAGCTGAAAAAAATTGCTTTTTAATCTGAAGTAAATCTTGAAAATTAAATGCAGAAGAATCCCAAAGGAATTTATTCATCATTGGTAAAACATTACCAATTTGAATAAAAATATCTGAACAAATTTCATCAGGATTTTAATTATGTTATGATGGTACATTTGTGTTTTAAAAATTATCTGACAAAAACCATAACCCTTTTGTATTCCTAACCATATTACACCCAGAATTTTAAATACCAGACTAAGTTTCAATGAACTACAACCAAACAAAATGGCATTAGTTTAAGTTCGGACCCTAAGGAAATGCCCTTCAAATGTGATTTTAGGAGTATACCCTCATTAGTTTAATGAGTGCTACAATACTTTGTCTCAGTTGACTTTTTATATAATTAACTCTTGCCCAGCATAACCCCTTTTCTTGAACTTCTTTTCAATAATTACAAGCAGTTAGTGGTCTTAGCTCCTTCCTCTGACTGATGATTATTGTGCACTGCTGAGCTTTGTTGATTAAGTAGGGATACATTTTCATGAATCACTAATTTCAATCAAAACATACGCTAAAGGATAATTTGTTATTTTACATACTTTATGAGGCAACAGACATCTGTTTTAATACTTAAGGTTTGGAATTTCCTTTTATATTATATATGGCAAAAAGATGGTTCTTATATGTTTATTCTATATTTATATCTTACAGGAATAAAGACAAAGCAATTTCAAAAGATTAATGAGAAATTATTTTCTCCAACTTAAATTGTTGATAATTCTTATCAGGAAAATATATTGTACTCTGGTCATATCCAAATTCACTATATGACAATGGTATTGAAAAGTTAAAAAAAAATTCACACAATGAAAATATTATGTTAAAAAAGCTAAGCATCTTGCTATGAAGTTTTTCAACAAAAGACTTTTGAATGTAATGTTTATCTTTGCCAATAATAACTTAATAAACATGAAATATCAGAACCAACACATATGCACTTTTGTTTTTATGTAAAATAATAAATAGTAGAACATGGCAGAGGATTTAAATTTAATGACCCTAAGAAGTGAAGGGTTTTTGAAATTAAAGAAAAAGAAGATATATTCAGATACAGATAGGTAAGCAAAGTAAAGAACAGTAGAAATACCATAGAGGGGTTAGTTTAATGTTGTTGGTCATCATAAATGGTTTAGTGTCCCTTTTATCTCAATGAGAATCCACTGAACATGATACTGGCATAAATGGTTTACTGAAATGTATATCATTACATAATAGTAATTTAGGAGATATTTGAATGTAACTATTTTCGTGTAATTCAATTTTATTTTAGAAACAATTATTATAAGAAATGGCCCACAGCCTTTGTCCACTATAAAAGAAATTCCAAAACTGCCTAGATAGATTAGGGGTTTGGAGAGAATAACAAACACAGAAATAGTACTAAATGCTGAAAGGTCCTGCAGTAATTCATACATGTTGATAAGTGGGGACTATGATGGTCGCACTAGAAATGGGCATAAATAGATACATTTAAAATATATTTTAGAAAATACATTTCAGAAGGAATAATAAGGGATTTAATAGTGGATTGAATGTAAAAATGAGGAGAAAATTAAGAATGACTCATAGGCTTTTTTGTTTGGGTGATTGATAACACCTGTGAATTGCTATTTAAGTCCTTTGGGTATAGACAGAAGAGTGGGATTAATTGGATCAAGTGGTGATTATATTCCTAGTTTTCTGAGGAATCTCCATACTGCTTTTCAGAGTGGTTGCAACAATTTGCAGTACCACCAGCAATATGAGTGAAACTTCTTCCCTACATCCTCACCAATATTTATTGTTACTTGTATGCTTGATAATTGCCATTCTGACTGGAGTGAGATGGAATCTCAGTGTAGTTTTAATTTGCATTTCTGTAATTAATAAAGATATTGAACATTTTTTCACATATTTTTGACCTTTCATACTTCTTATGTGAAGTGCTTCATTTTCCTTTGCCCATTTATTGATTGGGTTATTTTTTTGCTGGTGTTAAGTTTATGAGTTCTTTGTATATACTGTAGATTAATGCTCTATCTGAGGCGCTCGCTGGTGGTTAAGATTTTCTCCCATTCTGTAGGATCTCTGTTCACATTCTTGATTGTTTCCGTTTCTGCAAAGAAGCTTTTTAGTTTGATACCATCCCATTTATTGATTCCTGATTTTACTTCTTGGGGACTTAAAATCAGAATACCACAGTGATGCAGCCATATCAATGTTTATAGCAGCTTAATTCATAATAGATAAGCTATGGAGCCAACCTAGGTGTTCTTCAGTAGATGAATGGGTAAAGGAAATGTGGCATATATACATAATGGACTATTACACATCCATAAAGAAAAATGAAATTATGGCATTTGCCAGTAAATGGGTGAAACAAGAATATCATGCTAAGTGAAATAATCCAGTCTCTAAAAACCAAAGGCCAAATGTTCTCTCTGATATGAGGACGCTAACCCACAACAAGGGAAGGTAGGTGGTGGAAGAATAGAACTCCATTTGATTAGACAAAGAGGAATAAAGGGAAGGGAGTAGAGAGGGGAATAAGAAGTACAGTAGAATTAATCAAACATAATTTTCATACCCTTGTATTTGAATACATGACCAGGGTAACTCTGTATCATGTTCCGCCACAAGAATAGGATCCCAATTGAATAAATTATACTCCATGTATGTATAATATTCCAGAATACATTCTACTGTCATGTATATCTATAAAGAACTAATAAAAAATAAGAGTTCTGTTTAAAAGTTACTCTTACCATTAAAAAATGCAAAACAAAATTTTATTTGAGATTTGCCTGTATAAAACATAAAACAAAAGAAATATCAGAGGTTTAAAGAACAAATGAGTTCAGTTTTTTGTATTCTAAAATCTTCAAAAGTAGTATAACATTATCGTACAATAATAGATCCAGGTTGCTATCCATGGTTGGTTTATTCTTATGTAATTTTCATGTGTGTATTAGTATATTTGAATTAGCTAGAAATAACATACCAACATAAAAATGATGTTTCAATTGTACACTATTTTATATATTGCATCAAGCAATCTTATGTTTCTTTTAATTAATTATTGGTATTTGTATTGTTCTAAGAAATTTGCATGTACCTTTAACGTAATATTTTTCTTTTTTTTCAAATGTAATCACAGGTGTAAAGATGTATTTAATTGTGAGGATTCACAAGGAAGAAGTGAGAGCTGCTAAGTTGAAAAAAGAATAAAAATCAATTATAACATTAAATGTTAATACATTTAAGTGGAGGAAACACAAAGGAAAACTAGAGGCTCCATTCAAAGATGAGGAAGGAAACACAAGGAAATTTTTTAAAAAGCATGAGTGTGGGCAGTCAGCAGCAACCAGGTCTCATACTGCAAAATGATGAACTATAATGATGATTTGTCAAAATGACAGGCATGATAGGCACAAATCAGTGATGGAGATATTTACAGAAGTATATATTGCTGTAGGCAAAATTTTGAAATAGGCCAAGTTTGTTTTCCATGCCCTCTCACCTCCCTTCCAGCATCCTTGTATCACACTTGAAGCACTCACTGGCCTCTGTTTGACCCCTTGATGCATATGCTTTCCCTGCTCTTTGTCCATGCAAGTCAGCAATTCTTGGTCAAAACTCAATAACTGATAGAGCCAAAGAAACTGCCTGAATTCTATTATGTACATTCAGGTCCTGACCCCTCCATGATCAATTTATTTAGGAAAGTACATTCATTGCCATTCAAATGGCTAGATTTGTTAGCAATCTAAACGTCATATTTGTATATCACTTCCCTTATCCACAGAAAAAATAACATCTCCTACAAAATCATGATTAGAACAGGAAATAGGGTGTGAATATCAGTCTAGTAAAGGAAATTATTTATAGTAGGTTGCAAAATTATGTCAAGTAGGTATTTGCTGAGTATACATACACATGCAAGTGACCAACAAAGCATTGTCATATACGTTTGCCTAAGAATAATTTGGAAGGAAATGTAATTTATAATTTATACTTCTTGAATAGTGTATCAGTGATCAGATGAATTATATGAGAAACATTGCAAGAAAAAGAACCAATAAAAACCTTAGAGAAGTAATTAGTATATGTACATTTTCTTTAAAAAAGCTGCATTTGTACTATTAAAATGGATCATTTTAGGTAAAGTTTTATTGTACACAGAAATTATTTACTTAATGATATGCATTTACCAAGCATAAAGTTCCAAGTGTATTTTTACAAACTCTTATAGTAAACCAGCACAGAACCCATGTATATAATTGAAAGAATAAAACAAAATTGTATGTCAGTGTTTTACAGAATATCACATTATGTTGTGCTAAGAAATACTGTAAATACAATTACCACATAAATCAAAGTATGATTTAGCCATATCTTTAAAATGCACTTTATATGTAATTCAATATAGTATTGAAGAAAACAAATATGATTTAAATAACTAAATAAAATTTTCATTAACTGTAGGAAAATAAAATAAGTATAAATAAAATAGTGAATAAACTAAAATGACAAAACAATGCAAATGTTATATGAATTAATCCTATATTTTTCAATAGAGTTCTTATTTCCAAATGCTAATAATTCAACTTTGAAAATGAAATGTTAAAGGAATTAATTTTAATTATTATTTCAATGGTTCTACAAAATATGCAGCTAAAGAACAGGTTATTTCCATTGTTTTTGAAATTAACAATTCTTTATGAAATTTAACCTGTTTTATCATTCATAAAAGCATTTACATAATTTTCAGTGATCTATTCATAATGAATGGCAGAATCTCTAGATATTTGCCTCAAATAGGTGGATAAAATGTTCTATTATTTTATATCAGGTATCAGTGAACAGGAAAATAATACAGATTTTATAACATCATGGGAATGTAGAACAAGAAAAATTAAACCACATTGACTTTTTTTTTCAGTCAGTGTACTAGTAGTAAACCACAAAGGACTCTAGTACAAATAGTACCCCAAACATAATATTTAGAACTTCCATTTAAGCAGAAATAAATTTTATTTTGTTCTAAATGAGAAGTGTAGAATATGATTTCAGTTGTTTTCTGAGACAAAAACATATTATTGCTTCTAACATTCTGAAGTTTTGACTGAGTTTGCAAGAGTTCTAGCCTCAATGTCAGTATATATATATATATATATATATATATTTTTTTTTTTTTTTTTTTTTTTTTTGAAAGGATCCTTAAAATGGTCTGGTACTTGCCAAATAACTTTGAAGGACAAACAACCACCATAACAATCTTCTGAAGGTGCATTCTGGTCTCTGAATGATGCATTTTTATACCTGTTGTAATCAAAGGAAAGGGGATAGTTCTTGATCTGAATCCATTTGTGTGTGTGTGTATTTGTGTGTGTATCTGTATTTACATGTATATATTTTTATATACACATATACATATATACATACATATGACCTCCAATAAACTGAATGTTTATATTCTTATAAAAATAATCTGTTGAAAGCTAATCATCAATATGATGGTATCTGGAAGTGTGGCCTTTGGATAGGTGATTAGGTCATGAGGGTGGAGTCCACGTAAATAAGATTAATAAGCTTATGAAGCTCCATTGTCCCTTTCACCAGAGGATGACACAGTATGAGGACTATCTATGAATCACAAATTGACCCTCAGCAAATAACAAATCTGTCAGCACCATGATCTTCAACTTCTCAGTTCTAGAACTATGAGAAACAAATTTCTGTTATTAGCTATGCAGTGTAAGGGATTCTGTTATAGCAGCTCAAATGGACTTAAACACTGCCTCTTATGGAAAAACTAGTAGACAATATTGATTCAGAAATTATCATTCTGATTATATTCTCTCAAGTTTTCAAAATTATGTTGCTCATTTAATTTGGCATCTAAGATTACCACTGATGAAACTTACTTCTTGGTACTAACCTCAATGTATAGTACTCTGACACTGAATACCCTTTGAAAATAATAGAATATTATGGACAGTACTGTAGGCAATTCTGAGTTATTAGAACTGAGAAATCAGTTAATATTAATGTATATTAATTTTAAGTTATATCATCTGGTGAAATGTCAAATCTAAGGCACAGTCAGGAAAATAGTTTTAATAGTTTACTTATTACTTCTGTAACAAAGTACTACCAGCACAGAGGCTCCAAGAAATAAAAATTTATTTTCTTACAAGTCTATGGATAGGAAATCCAAATTGAGTCATAAATGTTGAAATCAAGGTGTCAGCAAAAGCACATTAGTTCATGAGGCTCTAGAGGATAATTTAACACATTCACAGGTTTGGGGGATTAGAGAAAAAGACACATTTGGAGCTTATTATTATGCCTATCATGAGGGTCTAATAACAAAATTGAGTATGATCATAATATCCTTTATTAAAACTTCAAAAATATCTAGGAGAAATGCCTAACTTCTATGGCTACAAGGCAATGTCGCTTAGAAGATTCAAGAGAAATACACATAGGTAAGTAATTCTAAGTATTTGCATGTATCACTTTTGTCTAATCAACTTATCCCCAGTTGCAATTATAGGAGACCCAAAACGTTTTAAGAGAACTGCACAACATTACTGGCTTGACTTGAAAGGGGCAATGACAGAACAAGATGAAAAAATTCTGTTGGACTCTACAATTTCTTTAGTTAGTAAGCAGACTGAAGAAATACTACTCAGCAACAAACATGGTCAACATTTCATGAAAAAGAAGAAATAACTGAAAGGGCAGATCCAAGAGCTATAGCATATTATTCCCAGAATTTGAGCCCTAATCTGGGGACTGGCATCATATGACATTCTAAATTTCACAAATGGTATGAAACAGTTACTACTGGGTGTCACACATTATTCTCCTTTAATCAATAAGAAGGTCTATGTCAATTAGGCCATGTATGCTCTACCATTGTGTGTTAGTTTATGGCTGTAGAAGGGAGCAAGGACTTGAATCTTTATTTTACAAGTTCTCAGATTAAGAAGACTTTCATTCTAGGCAACACACCTGAGACATTTCACCATACCTAAACCTGATATCAAAGATGAGCTCCTGTATTGATTTGATGTTGGAAATGGATAAGAATTTGAAAAACCAGCCGGGCACGGTGGCACAAGCGTGTAATCCCAGCACTTAGGAAGGCTTAGACAGGAGAATTGCGAGTTCTTATCTCTCCATTAGATACAAAAGAGGGCTGGAGATGTGGCTCAGTGGTCAAGTGCCCCTGAGTTCAATCTCAAGTACTCCCCCAAAAAAAAGGAATTTGAAAAACTTCTTGGGAGAAGGATTGGATTTTTCTTGAACAGCAAGTTTGAAGGTCAAAAGATGAACTGGGCTTTGTTGGATGAACACCAGTGACTCCCATAACCTCATATTTACATATGTGTTTATATATAGTTCTCTCTTTCTCTCATTCAATATGGCTGATGTATGCACCAGTTAGATATTATGGACATGAAGGTGTATGACTTCTGATTTTAGGTCAAAAAAGCCAATAAAGTTCTGCCTTCATGTCTTATCTCCTCTGAGAGACACCATCCACTATGTCATTTAGACAGTGAAGCAACCTTGTACAGATGCTTCGTGGAAAGGAACCAGGACCTCTTACCAACATTCAACAATGACTTACCACTCAGGTATGTGACTAAACTTTGAAGTGGATCATTCAGACTACACTCCTATAATGCCTATTAGAAATCTCATAAGAGACCAGTTTAAGGCTCTCCTAGCCATTGCTTCAGACTTCAAAAATGGTAAAAGAAAACAAATGGGGTTTTTTGTTGTTGTCTTAAGTTACCAATTTGGTGATAATTTGTTATGCAACTGCAAACAACTGATACAGGAAGTTTTGTCTCAAAATGAAAACAAGTAATTTAATTTTCCATTATGGTTTTTGTGAGAAGTCCCTCCACATGAACACAAGTAAGCAGTTCTATCCTTTCCCCACTATAATAAAAACATAACACACCAGAAAAATATCACATGTGACAGAACAAATTTCCCTGACTTCAGTAGATCCACAGCAAGTCCCTTATTTCATACACATCAGGTTTGATATAAGTTTTACTTCCTTGGTTTGTCCAAAGTTTCAATCTCAGAAAATATTTGCTCCTGCTGTGCAACTTAATAGAATTATATTTATTTTCATCTGCATAAAATTAACAATTATAGTAGCCACGTCTTCTAACACATAACTCAAGTATTTTCAACAATATGCATCCATAGCCAAGGATAACCAGCCTGCACTAATTCTGTAGTTAGATTTGTACAAAGCATCAAATACAGAGGTAAGAAAAACAAGGAGAAAAAGATCATTTAGCTGTGAATTTGAACTATATTTCTTAAAAAGGAGTTACACTCAGAGGCAAATAAAGGAACCATATTCCCAGTACATCATTTCCAGACATTAAACTCTAATGTGGGTATTGGCATTTTAGAAATGTCATTTTCAAGCTGGGCACGGTGGCTCAAGCCTGTAATCCCAGCACTTAGGGAGGCTGAGACAGGATAATCGCGAGTTCAAAGCCAACCTCAGCAACAGCGAGGCGCTAAGCAACTCAGCGAGACCCTGTCTCTACATAAAACACAAAATAGGGCTGGGAATGTGGCTCAGTGGTCGAGTGCCCCTGAGTTCAATCCCCAGTACCAAAAAAAAAAAAAAAAGAAATGTCATTTTCAGAGAAGGCTTTCCATCTTATCCTTTTCATTGTTTTGGTATGCCTAATATGAACTCTACTCTCTTACTTTTAAAATCTTTACTAATAGTTTTTAAACACATGATGGATACTTCTCTGATGATACTAGTAAGAAAACTATAATATGTATTATTTCTAATTTTATCCATTGAATATATGTGTGGAAGTTGAGGCAATAATTCTGTTACTGGAATAAGTAAAGATTAATGGACATTCCATTGCATATCAAATATCAGAAACCTCCATGCTATTTGCTTCAAGATAGAATATTTTAAATATTTATAACATGTTTATATTATTTGCTTAGAAAGCAAATGTCAAGAATTAATGAATATAATTAATTTCAATTTACTAGAGCAGGATTTTAAATGTGGTGGTAGAACTTATATAATAATGAAATTCCATTGTCTGTATGTTCCACAAATACCTACATAATCTCCTAATTAAGAAGACTTTCAAGATAACAAACTATGACTAACTAAATCTTCCTGTCTTTCAAAAGACTCAATTATTTTATATAAACTTGAAAAAAAAAGGGTAGAATTTTCTACTATAGTTAATATATAGCTAAATAAATTGAGGTTAGTAACCCAATGTCTAAAGTTGAATTTTAAATAAGAAAGGTAGAAATCAATTCATCAGATCCTTTGAGGTATTCTATTAGTAAATATTTCAAGGTTCAATGTTTCACCCTGTCATTTACGGGCAGACTTTCCCCACAAACTAATATTTTTGTCCCATAGGGAAGGACTCCCTTTTAAGAAAACATTATTATTGTTGTCTGCATTACGTGCCATATTCAAGAACTATAATGTTATAACATCAAAGGAAATCTGGACACATTTTTTTTTCCTCTTGGAATATTTTTTCTTTATATGGATTTTATTTTGGTAGCCAACTTGCAAACAAAAAGTTGTTTGGAGACAAGAGAATCAAAGTAAATTGAGGTGATAAAATAATCTAAAATTTTAATGTCAAGAAGTTTACAATTCTGAGACATACATCTGTAAAACAGTAATGTATTTGCCCACAGAAAATAAGGAGATCAAATTCTTAGGCCAGGATACAATATTTCTGATGCAGGTTTAGTATTAAGAAATTTGATCTTTTTTCTATGATTAGTGAGTAGGAAGCTGAGATGATTCCCAGTACCCAGTGTCATATCTAGAGTCAGAATTATTGGGTAACAAATAATTAGCATAATTTTTTTAAAAACTTGCAAATATTGGTTAACACTTTTCTGATAGTCCTTCAGAGATGAAACCTAGAAAAATTATTTTTTATTCTTTGTTTCATAAATAATCTGGTGTGTCTGCATGGATTATATATCAGTGATACCTTCCTCAATCACTGTATCTCAAAATATAAATAACAGGATTGTCTTTTTTCACTGAACTCAGATGGATTGGTAAATACTTTGAGGATACTTACACAGGTAATCGTCAAATCAGGAAGTTGTCTTTTTCTGTCATAAGGTTGATTATTGTTTTTTACTTTTATGTTGGTAAGCTAATAATATAAGTTTTTATCCTTTTCTCTTTATCCCCAATTTGGACCATCTCAATTGTAGAAAGGGCACTAGCTATTGTAGAACTTCTCAAGATGCCCTGCGAATCACTGTTGTGCTTTTAATCCATTTATTTTCTTATGGCCTCCAAAATGAATACATTCTAATTATGCTACATTTTCAATTATATTTTATATTCTTCTCTTTCATTAAGTGTTTGTGTCCCATTAGAGTGCTATTAGTCTTGTTCTGCTATCACTCTTCCAGATGTTGACTTATGGCCTCTCGCTTTCATTTCATAGAGGTGATATTTTATTGAGCTTTATTAAGAACATAAATCTAACCTTTATAAATATTTTACATTTAGTTGATTAATCTGGAGCAGTTTATCCAACAAGTCTATAACATAATTCTTTTGTTCACACATTTTAAAATATGTTCTATATTTTATATTTTTAATATTTTCCTGCTTGCTTATCTTTGATTAAATAGATACCCAAAGAGATACAATATTTTCGAGGTTAAAAAAATACTGCACCATTTCTTTGCTATTCACACTACTCTTCTAAGTATTTATAGCATCCTGCTCTCTAAGCTGTAACTGGACATGGATAGATATATCTCTTAACTAAAAGCCTAGCATATTTAGTACCTTCACATAGGACAAGTTCCTTAGAGTCAAGTAGTATTATTTCACTATGAACTGCTTTTCAGATATCTTAATTTGGAAATATATAGCCCTATGGCTTCTTCTGATTTTGTTCTCAACTACAAATCTTCAGTGTTAGAGCTGTAACTTCTGTATGAAAACTAGAGCCCCTCAGCTTCCCACAGACTGAACATGAGAGAGGTAGTCTCAGTAAGTTTTAGAAAAGTAGAAACTGATAAGGATGAAAGGTAAAACTTATTTCTAGTTACTGAATATTTCTAGTTGGTCAAATAAACCATATTTAAGCAAGCAAGCAGTAATCTGGAAAACTTAAACCATTTAAGCTACTACCTGGCAATTCAAGCTTCTCTCTCTAATATAGTATAACATCTGAGTCACCAATTATGTTTCTTGATATGCCTCGAGCTGTCTCACTTAATGAAAAAAATTTTCCTGAATTTTAGAAATGTCAGTCATAAGTCTTAGTATTCAATGATTTAATTACATATTTTTTTTCAGTTTTATTCTGCTTTGCCTTCCAGTTTTATACTAGGAACTCATAGTACTTTGTAACCTACTGATTAAGCCTGCTTTCTGGCAATTTTACTAAGACCAAATACTTTGTGATATTTGTTTAAGCCATTTTCTTTGTTTTATGTTAGCTGAAAAAAATCTCATTGATACTAGCTCTCTAAATTATAGCACAAATATATGTACATTTTCAATTATGTTTTAGTTTCTTGTCTTTCATTTGAGTGCTTATGTCTCATTAGGGTGCAATGAGTCTTGTTCTGCTATCATTCTTCCAGGTGTTGCCTTATGGCCTCTTACTTTCATTTCATAGAGGTGATATTTTCTTAAGCTTTACTAAGAACATAAATCCAATCTCCTGAACATTTCCCATATATATCTATATATAATATTTATTAAATATTTCCAAGTAGCTAATTTAGTGAATAATTTCTAGGGTTGGATCAAAAGTTGTAATCTCTATTTAAACAAGGTTTATACCGGAGATAATTATCCATCCAGAAAAGTGCATTAGTAATGAGCCACTAATGATGTTTCTTAAAGAAAATACACACACACTTAAAAATTGAAGCGATCATAGAAATTCATTTATTGGAAATCACATCTACAATTTTCCTGATCAGTTTCTATTCAATATTTTCATGCATTGTAACTATTGATAGTGAAGTATACGGCTTCAGGAGATTATCTAGAATTGTCTTTAAAAGACAGCAATGACTTTGACTAAATGTTGTCCATTGATGAACCCTCACAGGCTAGGAAAGTATCTGGTGAACATTTGGTGAAGGAATGATTTTATATACTACATGGACCATAGGCCCAAATCATACTCAGTAGGTCAGTGATGTCTAAAGTGTGCATTGCTGACACTCAAGTAATCCCAAGTTTCTTTTTGAGGGACCCAAAGTGGAAACTATTTTCATAAAAATACTAAGGTGTAATCTGCCTCTTTCAGTGTACTAATGGTCCTAACATTTGCACTGGGGGTCCAAAAGCACTGGTGAGTATAACTGAAAGTGGCAACAAACTATACTCATAGTCACTATGTTCTTAAAAACCATGTACTCACAGAAAAAAAAAAAAAAAGCTAGTTAAACTTTAAAAATGTACTTGGTGAAATTGTGACAGTCATTAAGTTTACTAAATAAACCCATTAATACTTATCTTTTTAAATACGTATTTTTTCATTCTATGTGATGAAATGGGATGTATAAAGTATATGAACTCTTTGTTATATCAACACTGTTCTTTGAAATGATTTGAGCATTTTGGGAAATAATATATTAAAATATAAAAATAAAACAGAATATTTCAGAAATTAATAAAAATAAAGAAAATATAGGAAAATATGCAAACATAAAATTAATATAGTATGTGCTAAATTTCATGTAAACCATGTTGAATAACTGGTTGAACAATTAAGGAAAATATATGTAGCATATTGTACTATCTATGAAATATCAAAATGAATGCAGATTGAAATGGACTGATTTTATATTATTTTTAATGCTCATATTATACATAAATATCAATTGATAAAATTTTTCTCTGAGGCAATATATAAACAAATATGTAAACATGAATTGTAATTTTTTAATTCACCCTGAAGAAAAAATCTGTACAGTGTGCAAGTACACATATATAAGAAGGCAATTTGTAAATATTTTTGTAGTAGCTTACTTTTGAAAACAACTTAAGGAGATATCTGGTTACCATTAAGACTATGAAAATATATGCAGTCTTGTAAAATAAAAATACAATTATATGCTTCTTGATATAAAAGAGTAATAAAAGTACTTGATAGCAACAAAATAAGAACAGAATGTGTTGTGATGCCAGTGGTATATCTACATGAAATTAATGGAAAAAAATCTCAAAGAGTTTGCATAAAATAACGAGAGGGTCTAACTGTGTGTGACTAAATTTAGGGTGATGTTTCTCCTTTTTCCATCTTTTTAAATCTATAATTCCTAATTTATTTTTTACTATAACTCACAAATTTTGAAGTAGTAAGTACGTATATAGGGTGAACAGAAGAATAAATCGTAGAAGTCTCAGTGCCTTATGTCTTTAGTCATGAATACTAGCCAAGAGAGGAGAGGATGTGGCAGAAAAACATTTATTTTTTGTTTGTGTTTTTTTTTTTTTGGTAGACCCTGATGTACCCATTGAACACTTTTGTTGGCCCTGTTTTATTTTATTGGGGGGTAGTTTCATTTTAATCATATGATTATCTAAGTATTTAAATGGCAAAAACAATTTTCCTTCATTTCCTGGGAAAGAAGTCAAAAGTATATTCATGATTTGAGAAATCACATCATACAGATCAGTTGTTGATCATGTAGGAGTTTTCTGAATGCTTGTTAGGTGTTTAGTACTTTGCAGTGAAAACAATGTTGCTCTAGAATCCAAGAAAAGATATGCCGTATGGATGCTGAAAATTATTTGTGTTGTTAAGTATTTGGCAAAATCTAATATTAAAAAAGCCAACTGTTTTAAAAGTAACATGAGCTTCCACAATTTCTATCATTGCTAAGTTAATCTCCATAATATTAGGTATTGCTTAGGAATAATATATTATTGTTCAAAAGAACCATGTTGTTTAAGATGCATTTGTTCAGATATATTGTCTTCCTCTTCTTAGATGATTCCAGCTATGTTCTAAAAAGAGAGAAAATGTACCCACTCTACCAAGCATATGAGTAGCAGTAAAGGAGAAAACCAGGTATTTACAAAAGGATGTAATATCCATTTAAACTCAGTTTGTTTTTTCAGTGCCTCTATCCATGATCAGATGATATATATTTTATAGACATGTGATTACACTTTTCAAACAAAATAACAAGAAATGTGTACAGAGAATAAACTAAATAATTGAAATTGAGGTGGTCCAATCACTCCATTTGTAGCCAAATATACAAATCCAAGAAAACATTGTTTTTCTTACTTAAGAATAAAATAGTTATTTTCTTAAGAGTCATTTTTCAAGAATATTTGATTCTGGAAGAAAAAGAAAATAAGTGGGAAAAAGGGAGACAACAATACTTCTCATGTGTCTTTTATTCCTTAAATAAATACATTTTGTATGGAGTTTTAAATTACATTATTCATCTTTTCCTTCGACAAAAATGTTAAGCACCCTGAGACTATGATCCAGTTTGGAGCAGTGATGAACTGGCTCTCTCAGTTCAAGAAGGTTAAAACACATAAATATTATACTTTTTTGGAAAGTAATACTTCTTATTAGGAGTCAAGGGAAAGCCTTAATGACAAATAAAATGTTCAGGGATTATGTGGACTATAACACCTCACAGTCAGAAACTATTATGACAAGCTTTCATATCCTGAGGGCTTGTTTCACACAAGGAGAACACAGTGAGCAGAAAGATCAAAATTAAGTTCAGTTAATTAGGTGACAACCATTTAACTAATTAGGGAGCATAACTGGAGGGCAATGGATATAGAAATGGGAATAGAAGAAAGGTGATTTTCCCTACTAAAAGGTAAATTTATCATTTGACAAAAATACATTCTCAAAAAAAAACCCAGAACTACAAAATTTCAGTGTGGACACAAGAATAATATTTTAAAAATTAACAGTCTTTTAAAATAGCAATGCTGAACACAGGACCATTTTCAAATAGTAGGCAATATATGGTACAAGTCAGGAGGATACAGAACAAGAGGATTTGCAAATAACCATTTCCTAACACAGTGAACCCACGAGAAGCAGCATAATGTAGTGGGATATGCATAAATCTAAAAGTCAAGAAACCAGTCTGCCATTATTCTGAACTGTGTCACTGACTCATTCTGGGAATTTAGCCAGCAAATTTCATCTTTTTGAGCCCCAGATTCTTCTTCTACAGCATGAAATATGGGAATAGAGAACTTCTTCAACCTCTGAAGTTATTTTCTATATTGATGCCAGTTTTTGTCACTAAAATAACTTTTTTTCCATTGCAGCTGGTATTATGTAAAATCATTTTTAAGTTCTTCAGATAAAAAGAATTTTTTAAGTTGAGTAACCATATGATACACTCAACATTTAGTGTAATATGATCTTTAAAATTTATAGAGCAGAACTACAGCATGAGGAGGTAAATAAGGATGAAGACAGACCTGAAATAATGCAAGTTTTGCACAAGGTCACTGTAATTTCCCTTTGAAGTTTTAAATTCATTTTAGATCCTCCCTCTTAAAACTACTACTGACATGTCTTTTTTCTTTAAACTTTTAATCAAAATAAAATTGAAAAAGAGATCACAAAATATTCACTTAGTTCAACATATCTCTAGATGTCCAATTAAAGAACAGCTGGACAATTTTATCAGGACCTGAAAGCTAAACAATGGCTTTGTTTCCTAAGTTCAGTGTAGTTTAAAAATATATTGACTGGAAAAGTGAACAACTTCTCAAAAGATTAAGAGTATCAGATTATTTGACAGTAGCTGTACATGTCTATCTCCAAATTTTCCCTCTTTATAAGGTTATCTGTCACACTGAAGGAGGGCCCATCCTTCTCCAATATGACTTCTTCCCCAATTACATATGCAATAAGCCTATTTCCAAATAAGGTCATGTTCTCATGTACCAGGGGCTAGGATTTCAACCTATGAGGGAGGATATCATTCAACTCATATCAAATCACACAGATGTTATTTTAATAAAGTAGTACTATATAAACACATATATAGGAGAAAACTGTCAGTTGGTAAGTACCCAACCATGAAATCATGAACAGGCCTTTGCTTCCCATCAAGAATAAGAAATCAAATTTTATGAAATTCAAGCAAAGAAATTATCAACTAAGGAAATGATTAAAAAACTATCAAAATCAGGTTTTATATTGAAATGTTATCTATTTCTCTCCATTCTTTCATCTATTTATCTTTCATAAATAATAGAATTGCTATTTCATCTTTACCTCATGTCTGAAATATAAAATTTTGTTCTACTTCAAAATGTTACACTTACAACAAATATTAATTTATAAGTAGAATTTATAGAATTCTAATAACATTGTATTTTCAGATTTCAGCTCACATGTCAAATCTAATAAGCCAAATATACAAATATTATCAACTAGTAATTAATATATAACTCATAAAACACATTAATAATAAATGTCATTTACTGATCATTAGTCTAGAAACTACATGTTCTATGCGAATTAAATTTCAGCACAATACTTCAGGTAAGATTATATTATTATTTCCATTTTACTGGTGATGAAACTGAGACTTCATTAGTTATTAACTTAAACAGTTCTCTGCTATAACCCACGTTCAGATTTGTTTGAAGTAAAACTTGTGCTGTATTGACTACTAAATACTAATTTTCGGTGACAAGAAGGAAGTTAATGTTGGAAATTGAGAATTTGAAAATCATAAGTTTAGGACTAAATATAGGAATAGACAATTGTATATACCTCTTCAGTTTTCAAGGTATTGTATTTTAAAGATTACAATAATGTCTGCAATTATAATCCTCAAATATCAAGAAAAATTTACATTAGGAAATTCTCTCCATGGTGGCATCGAATATATGCAATTGATTTTAGAAAAATGCCTGTGTAATAATAAATGCTAACTTTGGTGCATAAATAAAAGTGTTCAGATACTTAATGATTACTCCATTCCCTAATGCAAAAAGGATTCAATGAAATGTTTACCAATTTGCTATCAAATTTATCTTCTTAAACATGTTTTCTACCAAAAAGAATAGTTCACAAATCACAGCTGAAATGCGGAATCTTGTGAGAAATATGAATGTCAGGAAGAGGAAATTCAGATTTGGACATAACATTTCTAAGCCAAAGTAAAACAAGTTTTTTAAAAATAGCATACAAATGTAATTAACATTTATCTCTATTTATAGTGAATACATATCAAGATGGCAATTTGTCCTATAGTATATAGTAAAGATATATAGATGATTATGATTGAAATAGAAATAGAATTTTAAAGTACTAATATACACAGAGAAAACATAGTAAAAACATATTCTTGGTCAGTGCAGAAAGAACTTATTTCAAGATTGTACTTTCTGAACACACAGTGCACAAGTTTCCAGAGGCAGAACTGACCATGCAGTATTCGTTTTTAACCACACCAAGGATCTTTAAACTTTGTATCCAGATCCGTATTGACAAAAGTGATGAACCTTCTATAAACCTAGCTCCACAATTCATATAAATCTGATACACAGAAGGACATATTGGACTTCTTTTTCCTTCTAATAAAGTTGAATAAATTAATTTTATTTCAGAATTTTTTATTCCATATAGTATTAATTTTTGAACATTTTGCCTTGCCACAATTTTAAAGTTTGGTCAAAACATGACCTTAAGAAATACAATCATTAGAATCAACATTTGGCTGTATTGAAATTTCCTGGTGACCTTCCTACCAAACATATGATAGTCTTGATTTTTTAGAAACATACACAGCCAAGTGCCATTTAACAACGGGAACGAGTTCTGAGCAATGCATTGTTAGATTTCAACATTCTCCAAACAGCTTAAGAGTTCGTATTTACACAAAGACAGCTACAATATCATTAGGTGACATCATCTTTTGGGACCACCATTGGACAGTCTAAAACATCATTATATAACACATACCTATACTAACTTTATTGTTATTTGGTCAATTGGGAAAAGCTACAAAACTTCTCTTGACAAATAGGTGCTGACAATATAAAGATAGATCTAAACATATTCATATTCCTATTGTTATTGACATAGCTAAAATAGTAATTTCCTGTGTTTTCAATCAAAGAATAAGATTTTATGAACGTATTTACGACCAAAGTGCCTGCTGCCAATTTCGTTTTCCCTTTGTCCTTCATAGCAACCTTAGTATCAGAGTGTAGCAGTGACCTTTATTTAGATTAAAGTTGTCAGAGAGATGAAGCTTGTGACAATTTTACAATCTTTTAAAATGAGAAATTTTTCTTTTTACTGAAAAGCCCAGTGGAAAAATCATGGTAAACAAATGCCATCTTGAAAACTATTTCATTGATGGGCTTTTAATGACAATGTTTGTTGTCTATTTGAAGGAAGTTAATCAGCACAATTCAGTTTGTGAAAATTGAAAGGGAAGGGCACTGCAAGACATACCCCAGTAGCAGATGGTCCCACTTCCAGTTCCAAAGTGTGTCTTCAGGAGCTAAACAATAAGGTTGTGTAAATAGCACTATCAAAATGAGAAATAAATTCTTTCTCTTAATAGCATATAATGTCATCCTTAGCTAATCTGAGTGGACAAGAGATGGATTACAAAACACTATTTCTGTCCTACTTTCTCCATAATGTTCTCACCATGGCAGGAAATGTAGTAAGAATTGATACAGAAGAACTTGGTGGACAGTCATACCCATACATTGCAATGTGAAATTTCTCTATACACATATTTGCCATTCTTAATGAGAAGTAGTGATGTGTAACTGAATAAAACTAGTGTACAACATCAGTGTTTTTATGGACAAATAATGTAAGGAGTACTTTTTGAATTTCATGATGCTAGTTTAAAAAAAAAGAATATTCAGGGCATGTAGAATTGCTTAAACTGAAATTTTTTGTTTGAAACAATTGTGGATTAATCATATTTAATATTCAAATAGGCAACATAATACTATTACCATTATTAGTGGACATTTTAAATTATCAAATATTAGTTTAATTCAGAAATAAAGAACAGATTCTTCAACTTTCATTGCTACTTATGCCAGAAATTTAGGATATTAAGCTTCATATTTTTTTTACTACATTCTACAATTATAATTACCCAGTTCCTCTTCTAAGATAGCAATTGATTGAAATAAACTAGAATACAGTTATTGTCAGGACATAATTTACTATGAGAGATCTACAATGTGGATACATATTATGATAGCAGATAAATTTTTAAAAAATATATTGTTATGATAGTGGCTACCAAATGATCAACTTTAGTACATAAACATCCATTCACAGTTTTCTATCAATGTCTTTTTTTCTGTTTAATCTAGGGAAAAAACCACAAAGGACTATCTTGTAAAGAAGCAGCTTTATTTTCTGCGCCAAATCACTTAACCTTTTTAAACTCAAATATTCTTGTTTATAAAACGCAAGCATTGTCTAGTTGAACTCTAAGCTGTTTTAGTTGCTAAGGATGCAAAGATAAATCATAACACGCCTTTATGCTTTTCACAGACTACAGAATGGAAGAGATTTAGACTATTACAGACCAGTGTATACTCTAAACTAAAAATGTAAGGAAAGAGATCTGAGCAAATAGGAAGAAGTGTTCTAATTTTGATTGTTTATATAAAAATGAATAGAATTAAACATAATTATAAAAACAATTGGTGGCATTTTCGCTGCTAATGGCAAGTTTAATTGTAAATTGACTATACATTATAAAACCCATAAAATGAAAATCTGAAATAACTCTCCTCAAATATACACATATTCCAGGTATGATTATCATACTATATCTTTATAGGCATACCATATATAATAATACTATCTGTTAAATATTTGATTATTCTTACTTTTGCCAATATTTAACAATTATCATAGGGAGAATTAAGCCATTATACAGCTAGTTCATTAAAATAAATTTTTATTGTGATAAAAGTATCAAAAATATTGTTTGTGTCAAGTATTTCTACTTTTAAAATAAAGAGGTCTATATTTCTACTTTTTAAGATACAAGGGAATGTAACTCGTTGGTAGAGTGTTTGAATAGCATGTATACAGCCAGGTACTCAAACCCTAGAACTGCCAAAAAATATATATATATATATATTTATATAGATATATATATAGATATATATAGATATATATAGATATAGAGAGAGAGAGAGAAGAGAGCAGAGATTGGGGAGAGAGAAAGACAGGGACAGAGAAATAAATCTGTTTACACTTTACAAAACAACTGTTAAAAATGTTAAATCAGTTCTAAATAGTAAGCATAATTTGAATTTATAAATATATAGAAGGACATAAAATGTGTTCTAAAAGGAAGTTGTGGAGTGAGGATGGTGGGAGTGTGGGTAAATATAGAAAGTATGAATATTGTCCTGGATGAGAGGATATTAGGAAACTGTAAGTGAATCTTTGAAATATCAACATGGTTTCTCAATACAAATAATTTATCAAGTTATTAAATAAAGTATATATTATAGCTATAATTTAAAAGTGTACATGAAAACACAAATACATAAACATATAGGAAATATTGTATTTCAAGGCCTTATTGACCCACTAATTTTTTTCAGTGGTTTAGCTATATTCTCCCCAGTATCACTAGCTCCAAAACCAAAATTAAATGTAAATCAATAATTTTATGGTAGGTTTTTACTGAGACATGGGAGAGTTTGGTATAACCTGTAAACACTGGATACTGGTTTTAGCAGTGGACTAAAAATCTAACATGAATTTATACCTGTTAATTTGGAAATAGTGATAGACCACCACCCAAACTGTCATAATATTGGTCTGATGTATCATCTAAGTGCAAACTCTTTCTCTACATAGAAAAAATTTAAGTTGGACCTGAAGAACTAAGGAATCTCATTAGAAATACCTTCTAAGAATGAAGCACAAGTATTCTGACTCCAAATAATTATGTTAACTTTTCATCCTTATTTAGTGTGTCTCAGATCAAATGTGACTTTGAAATAATATTTGATGAAAGAATAAAAAGATTTTCATAAGGATATCCTTTGGAGGATTCAGCCTTGTGACCTATGGCTGCTTGCTTTTCCCTATTTATATTGAGTATGCATTGCTATGTTCTTATGTGCAATGGGTTGATATACATTTGGCAAACCATTCCATCTAAGACAATAAAAACCTAAACAGAGGCCCAAAGATAAAGCCTATTGTGCTTGGTTAGGGAGGGATGGAATACCAGAAAGGATAGGTATTTGGGAAATAGAGGAGAATCTTCAAAAGCAGCAGTCAATACAGAATACAATAACCTACTATGGCAGACTGTAAAAATCCCTAGTCCTAACCTGGGCAGGAGGAACTGCTAACAACTGTGGGATGATACAATTGACAACACTTTTTTGGCACCCAGCACAGATTTATTCAGCAGAAATTAGAAAACAAGAACAGTGAATAACAAAGAGGAGAATGGTGGGTTTGGCCATAGTTTTAGGTCAGATCGTTACAAATTAGAGAGAGAGGGACAAAAAATGTATTAGGAATACACATTCTAGCAAGTGATTATCCCAAAATGTGACCTGGAGGTAAACAATTCATTAAAAAAAAAAAAAAAAACAGAGTAATGCAAAATTAGGAAAAAATTAAAGTGAGTTCAGGACAAAGAAACAATCATTCATTTTAAACCTCTACTTTAGAGCAGGCTTTCTAGTAATCCATTCTCATATTCATCTGTTTATAATACATGTACAGCTATGTGTTATGACAACTGACATTCACATGCATATAAGTACTAGTCACATAAACACACGTGTATGCTAATAATAGCCCTCTCATCAGTTTTAAGATCAGAGAAACCAGCCTACATATTAAAATAGAATCTGTTTTATCTCAGATTATCATAACCAATGAAATATAGATTTTTTTTTGTACTGGGAATTGAACCTAGGGATTCTTTACCACTGAGCTACATCTTCAGCCCTTTTTATTTATTTTTTTGAGACAAGGTTTCACTAAGTTGCTGAGGCTGGGCTCAAACTTGTGATTCTCCTGCCTCAGCCCTCTAAGTCACTAGGATTACAAGTATGTGTCACTGAGCCTGGTGAAATATAGATTTTTCTACCATCGCTAGCTTCACTGTCATGTAGCAAAATTTACTTATCATTCTAATTTTCTTATCATTCCCCTAGAAAACTACATGTCTGTATTCCACACGCCTTGCTTAGTTCTCTAGAAAAGGGGACTCAGACAAATTGTTGCCAAAGTTGAACAAATTGCAGAAACACAAAGAGGTGTTTTCTATTGTTGCCCTAACAAAATACCACAAACTGGTTGATTTAAGACAATAGAAATTTATTCTCTCTGGAAGCTAAAAGCGTTTATTCATAAAGGTTATCAGTAGGGCCATGTGTCCTTAGAAGCTCTAGGGTAGAAATTTTTCTGGTCTCTTCCAGCTTCTGGTCACTTCAGTCTTCCTTGGTCCATAGTAACATAAACTCATTCCCTGTCTCCATCATCACATGGCCCCTGTTTAGCCATTCTGTTTTCTCTGATAGCAGTCAGTGGATTTAGGGCCCATCCTAAATCCAGGATTACTTCATTCTCAAATCCTTAGTTAATTATGTCTGCTAAGTCTCTATTTTCAAATAAGCCCATCTTCTGAGATTTTTGATAGGCATGAATTTGAGGAAGACTCTCCTCAAACCACTCCTAGTCAGATATTCCTAATGATATTAATAGGTTCATCACTGCTCAGTCAACAAATATTCATTAATTTTAAAATAAAACCAGTAAAGGAAAATACTAGTGAACCAAATTGGCAAATGCCTTGCTATCCAGATATTCACTTATTGTTGGAGGAGGGGTGAGAATAACAAATATAGGTGGACAGATAATGGATGGATGAATGGATGGATAGGAGAGAGAAAGAGATGTTGAGGTACATGTACAAATAAAAATGGGGCTGGAAAGAGAGGTGATAGAGAAAAGCTCAGGAAAAAAAGTAGAACAAAACAAGGTGAGGGACACACTAAAGCTCTAGTTCAGTTTGTTTCAGCAAAGTCTATATCATATGTTGAATAGAGGTCTATTTAACCTAATATTATTGTAACATAAATGGCTCAAAATGTATTATTGTAATACAAATGGCTCAACATGAATTTCTCAAACTCAGAGGATATTTTGTATCATGAGTGTTGGTAGATATTTGGAGGGTAAGAATTTTTTAATATCTTTTAACAGGAAAAATTCAAAACATGATGTTTAACAATTTTTCATGAATAGTTTTTTATATATATTATATATGTATATATGCTTACACAAATAAATTAGTTTTAGATAAATAATTTAAGAAGAGTCACTAAGTGTGGTAATTAGAAGTTCACAAATTGTTGTATAATAATTTTTTGGTATGAGATTCAGCTTCCTCACTTAGAAATGAGGACAATACACCTTTCAGTGGATAGTTGTGAGGACTAAATGATACTGCACATAAGAAGGAGTAAACTAGCCTAGCAGAACATGCTAGGTTTAAAATATGTGCTAGTTTGTCTAAATCTCTTTAATTGCTCTTCATTCTAATACTCATCACAAAGAATATTATAAAATTTTTGCTATCATATAGCTATTGGCTATCTCATTAAAATCTAATTGAATTTATGGCCTTGCTTTAGTAGATAATAAGAGTTTTTATTAAGAAGTCCTAGAAAAGTTTGGGAAAATGGCATTCTCTGTTAAAGAGTTCTTACCAGCTTCTCTTTTGAATTACTTTAACCTATTGAACTCAAATTCTCCTTCTAACTCTCTAATTCTTCTTCTCTTTAAGTTAAATACATTACCAAGATAAATTATTATAATGCAGCAGGCATAGTTTTATCATTCCTGGAGGAAGCAAATTCAGTGTACTGTCAAGTTGCCCCATTTGATAGCTGCAAGAAAGTCGATCCCGAATAACATCTTCATAGTATCCCTATGCTACAATAAGTACTTTATTTATGAATAAAATGAATAATAAGAAAAGTCAATTGCATCAATTTGAAGATGAGGGGTGATGTCATTCTTTGTTTAAAATTGTGTCAGTCTTTTACACTGAATTAGTGCTTTTGATTGAGAGTAATATTCTTCTCCCTCATCACATCCTCTTTTCCTCTGATCAAATTTATGCCAATCCTTTTATTTTTAATTCATGTGTAGGTATTTCTCAACTTACTGTCAAGAGAATTAAATGAAGTATATGTTCCTTTTGACAGAACAAACCTGTAAGAGTACTTTCCTTAGTTTGTCATGCAGTATTTAATAATTCTCTCCTTGAATTTAGAGTTTCTTGAAATGGGTTGAAATCTAAAAATATTTCTGGCAGAAGCAGTTATACCAGACATCTTAATTATTATGTTTCCAAGGAAATGACAGACTGTGTAAGGGAATCTGACATGTCTCCCTGCAGCTATGTACTTTTTATATTGGAACTTTAGGCTATTATAAATTACCTAGGCCTGAGACTGGCATGAGCACAATGCCTCAGATTTAAACCAGCTGCCACATAATGAAGCTGGAGATTAACCCCTTCAAATTTCCCCCTTTTGCCTTGTGGTACACTTTCTAAATGTAGCACTTCCAGGAGCATACAATTTTCTAAATGGGAAGTAAAAATATCTGTCTTTCTCACTGTTCTTATTGTTTTGAGCTCTTGCTGTTTATTCCCCACTGTTAGAATCATGCTAAAGATCAACTTGTACAGGAAGACAGTGTGGATTGGAGGTGAAGAGGTAGTAGTCTGAAGGGGACAGAAGGTTGGCAGTTTTTCTGTAGGGCTTGTGTTCTTGACAACCACTGTTTGATTGGTGTCCCTGCCTGCTTGCTGAATGCCATGTTTCCACATCAGGAAAGGCACTTGATCTTTGCACCTGCTGCCTCCTGGTTAGAGGGGAGGGAGAACATTTGGGCACTCTCTGAGTTAAGCAGCTGATATAACAGCACTGCGTAGCCAATTGAATGGAGCAAACATGTTAAATGTTCCCTGCCAGGAAGGTATTTTGAGTTGTACTGCCACCTTCTTTTAGCTTGTTTCCTGAATTTGTGATACTTTTTAAAGTATTATTCCATTGCTACAATCCTTAGAAAGTTTCAGTCCTGATGCTAAAACTGAAAAGGCAATAATTAGTAAAACTGTCCTCCAAATACAGGGCAGTATCAGATGAGGCCTATTTACCTTTGTGTTATTAAATCTCCAACATTATGTGACTGACATATTTCATTTACAAAGTAAAAATAAGGCTATATTTTTTTTCCAAACATATATTTGTAAAATAAGTTGATACCTACTGGAAGAAAACACTATAACATAAGTGGTAAAAGGTTTGTAGATAGCTGGAATGAGCTGGAGTCTGGTTTGGGATCAAAAACTTCCTTCCAATATTACCATGGGAATGTATGAATGTTTTTCATTAAAAACATGAAACAAAACAAACAAAAAAATCCACTCACTGTATGACCTGTCAAACTCATAGTATAGTTCCAAAAATCAAAAGAGAAGGAAATATGACAGTAGTTGAAAGACTGTACAGTGCTATAAAAATGTAAATTTTTATCACCATTTCATGGATTTCCTTTTATAGTTAGAAATTCTGGAAGAACAAATTAACAAATATCATACACGTGAAATAATGACTGGTGTGATTTTGGTAATGAGTGATGGACTTGATAAGTCTAGCAGAAAGGAATGACCTTCAGTCACAATGGAACATCATGTCAGTCTCCTCATTACAAATAAAATCCAATGAAATCCATCACGATACTGACAGAAGCTGTTAGGAAGACCTCCTGCCCTTGGACAGCTGAGCCTGATTGATGAGTTTATAAAAGTCCAGCCTCTACACATCTCCTTTATTAGTTATTCAAGAAGATTTTTTCAGACAATGTATATTGAATTCCATTTATGTATTGTATTTTATAGATTGTTGATCTTAGCATAAGCCTCAGATATAAGGGAATACAACTTTCTAACAAGATCATTAACCACACTATATAAATATGATATAATCAAGAATATTCTTCCCTTATATCAGTATCAAGTTACTTATTCCTTATGTAGCACATTTGATTTGCTACCTAATGTAGAAGATTTCAAGTGTTGATCTCACCAATTATTTAGTCACATAGTAGAATCAATTAAATATTCTCTTACTGCTAATTAGAAAATAGGTAATAAATAATCTTGAAGTGTAAAATGATTAAAAGTTATTATATAAAGCTACTTTTAGAGAGTTTATGAAAAGCAGTTTACCTGAAAAGCAGGAAGATGCAGTGGAGGGTGCTTACAAGGAGGTAGTTAGTCTTGGCTGGAGCCTACATTGTGTAAATTGCAACATAAAGGTGATCCCACCTCGACACACGGGGACCAGAGTTTTGTACCCCCTGTTAGTCAGTCAGTGTTGTTTGTTGTTGTTGGCAGGTTCTCCCTATGTTGCCCAGGCTAGACTTGAACTCCTGAACTCATTTATTGTCCTGCATCGACCTCTCCAGTAATTGAGACTGCAAGCACATGCTGCAGTGACCAGCTAAAGTATGTTTAATTCACTAGTCAGTTTCTAATTGAGATAATAAAATAGATCCAGTATAGATTTTTACCACTTTTTGATAAAATGAAATACCAATTACTAGGTAGGTTGCATATGTATTTGAATTTCAGAATTTAATTAATCGTTCACTCTTGCCATATCACACTTGTATCCACTTTGCAAGTCCCCTTTCCTGGGCCACTGCATCCACCTCCCAGCTGTTATGTATGCTGCCTGCTATTGCTTCATACTTTCCTCTTTTTTTGGAAAATTATCCTTGGCAAAACAGAAGACGATTCATTTGAGAGGTTTTGCCCACCCAGGGGCAGCTCACATTACTGACTAAAGTCAGTAACAAAATCATGATCCCTTTGCCTCAAGTGAGATTGCCTTCGTGTTACAGTTTACACAATCCAGGCTTTGGCTAAGACTACATCCTTCCTTGTAAGCTCATCTGTTGTATCTTCCTGATTTTTTATGTAAACTATTTTTCAAAAGAGCATATCCTCAAGGATCTTGTGTGCCCAAATCTTGTGTCAATTTCCACTTCTATGGAGCCCAACTAAAGCTGATGATACCAGGAATGGCCCTAAGATGCATATTCTAAGGATATTTTAGTGTTTGATTGCTCACCAGTTTGTATTTAAATGAGAAATTCCATCTCTACGTCATGGGGTATTGATGTTTCTTAACACCCCGTAGAAGGCAATTGCAAAGATTTTGCACATTGTGAAGAGTGCAATGGGATGGCCTGTGATGTGAGAGAGTACAAGGCAAATGATAATTGTAAAGACTGGTAATCAGGTGCTTATGATTAAGTACTATTGATGCTTCAAAAAGATAGAATTACCAGTGTAAGCAATTAGATGTCAACTAAGAGTAAAGCATGAGGGCCAGGACTCCATGGGAACATCAAAAACAAGCTTTGCACACAATAGCCTGAGCACACCTGAAATGTGAAACGAGTTCAGGATCTTACCCTAAGAGTCACAGAAAATCAGAATGTATTGAAATCTTAGTTTTTCCAAGTGTCCAATACCATGACCCTGAAATGAAAGGAATGGAAGCTTGGCATTAGAATATATGATTAGAAACTCTTGAGATTCTTCTAAACATTTTGGGGTACATAAATGTCCAAAATCCTCATCATTAGACATCCTTCCTTTTTGAAGATTATGTTAAACTCTCAAATGAGGCAAGTGTTCTACTAAATGTGTGCCTACTCGGAATCTGCTACCACCTGCCCTGCTGTCTTAGGAAGAGCTGGGAATTGTACTATACACATTGAAAGTTGCAGGTCTGCTCATTATGTACCAACAACAACTAGGAGCACATGCTTACAAAGTAGATCCTGTGCCCTCTGGAGCAAAAGTGATAAGACATAAACCTAGATACATGGGAATCCATCAACATGGGAACTATCCTTTATGGCACAGGATCTATCCTATTGGCCATTCACATCCTACAGTGCTCAAGTTTCCATTTTGGAGAATATTATCCTGCACTTCATTACCTACAATTTGAATTCATGCCATCCCATAACACTTTGGAGTTAAGTCTCTTCTTTGATCCAAGTTTAATATGGTATCTCTGTGACGTTTGGCTTTCTCCATACACACCACATTCCTGAATCAGAAGTTTTCTAGTTTGTGTATTTCTCTTCTATTAGAAGGAATGTATTCAAGAATTCTTACTTTAATGTAGTAATAATTAATATATTATTTATATTCATGATCAAGTTATCCAAATATCGTACCTTGCTGCCAATGATCTACTGACCAGAGCTTCTATAAAATTCTCAAGTTTGCTTTAGAACCAACTTGACAGATTTCATGAAGTTGGGAATCACTTCCATCTGTTCTGATTATTATCCTTTGATGGAGAAAGACCATTTTCTGATGTTCTGAGCCTGTGCCTCCTCTGAACAATCTGATATCAATTCTGGATCTTTGTTATAGACAACATTGTTAATAAAGAGTCAGTTTCTTGTTTTGGCAATAGCTATAAATTTCTACTGAGAAAGACTCAGCTAATTTCAACTTCAAAGGTTCACCATAGTTTTGAGGCTAATTAATACTTCGTTTCATCCTCCTGCATGCTATACCTAGAGCTAAGTATCTGGAGTGGATATTTGCCAGAGAATATAAAATGTTTGATGTGGAAACCTATAGATAGGTACTGTGGGCAGGCTCTCAGTTAGGTTTATCTTGAAATAGAGACCCTTTAAATTATTTTTCAGTATTATATTGAATATATTTAATATTACAGCATAAGAATAGAGAAAACATGCATAGTAAACCCCCAAACAAGTAAGGAAATAAACCATTATCTATATTTCAGAAACCTCTCATGTATAAGGCTCCCTCCTTCCTCTTCAAACTTCATTCACTTTCCTGAGTTCTAACATCATAGATAATTCTTACATTCTCGTTAACTTTATGAAAATGAAATTATACTGTAGAAACTCTTTTGTGTCTGGTTACTTTTACACAACATTTTTTGGGGGAGTTTGCTATGTTCTGAATGTGTTCCCAAAAGTCATGAGCTGAAATTTATACTCCAACATGCTACTAAAAAGTGTGGAGCCTTTCAGAGGTGATTAAGTCATGAAGGTGGAGTCCTTAATCAATGGGATTAGAGTTTATACAAGGCCAGGAGAAAGGTAGCTGGGCCCCTTCTCTTACTTCCTTCCTTTCTACCATGAAAGGACACAGAGTTCACCTCCTCCAGAGGATGCAGTGTTCAAAGCACTACAATGGAAGCAGAGACTAGGCCCTCAGCAGGCATGAAAATTGATGGTGCCTTTATCTTGGACTTCCCAGGTAATGTACTATCCCAGTATTAGAGGCTGCTTCCCCTGCCCTACAATTCATCACTACACCAACAGGGGCTCAGTACAACAATGTAGATTACAACTGAAATATTTTTGAGGATATTTTTGATTTGTTTGTTTTTTTTTTTTTTTCTGATGTTTTACTAATGGTTATCCAGGGATTATGCGATTTTGGAAGGATGACCAAAGAGGTAAAATGCATTTTCATTCTATCATATCAAAGGTTATCAACATACTTTATCACCCTTGATATAAACCTTAGTAACCTGGCTGGGACAGCATTTGCCACTATAAAGCTACTCTTCCTTACTCCTTTCAATGCTTTGCTACTGTGAAATAATTCACTGTGCTTAGTCCATACTTAAGGAGTGTTTCATCTCATTGAGCACAAAACATTTACATTAGTTATATGGAATTCTTCTACATGGAATATTTATCTCTTTTATTCCATCTATTTATTCATTCAATATGAATAAATGTCAGTATGGACTAATGGATATTTCCTTTATACTTTGGGTTATAATTGAATACACTACTATTTAGTTTGTCTCTTAAATTGTTCCACCTTTTTCTACTAGGACCCTTGTCAGAAGGCTTCCATCACACATCATACATGTACTCTCCTTTCTTCTTTCCTTTTCCTCCTCCTCTTTCTCCTTTCTCTTCTTCACACTTCACCATTTTGTGGCAAAAAAATATCTGCTACAAGTTCATCTTGTGCATTCCCTATCTCAGTTCTATCCTAGAAAATCATTTCTATAAAGATCTTTGGTTCCTAAAAGTTCCCTTATTTCTTCTCTGCCAATAAATATATATCATTTCTTAAAGAATAATTTTGATCACTACTTTCTCAACTTCTTACATCTACAGACAAATTTTTTTCTCTAAATTCTTAGAAAATTTACACTTTACAGTATTCTAGAACTCGCTTGAGTCCATCTTTTAGTTTTTCTTAGAAAATTCCTTTTTTGGGTTCTTATTTAAAAACTGGATCAAAATCCCTCCCAGGATTTTCATGTTTTTCTTTACATGCTTTGGTGTGTAAAGAGCAGATGGTGAGTATAATATATAAAAAGAGGATCAGAAACATGTTTATGAAATTCTGAATGGCAAATTGCATTACTGTCCTCAATTATTCACACTTTCTTTTCTACAGGGACATTATAAAATTCATCCCTTTAAATTTAATCTTTACTTCCTTTTACATGATTCCCTTGCTCTGGCCAGCAGAAGGTGAGTGAATGGATATCAGCCGCATCCAAGCATACATTTTTGGAGCACTGAATGTTTCCACCAGCTCTTTTACTCCTATACTTTGTGCTATAAGAAGGACATGACCTGGGAACCTCTGTTTATTGGGGTAGCAAACTACAAGGACATGCTGTGCAGACCTGAATCTGGATTGCATTCCAAAACAAAGTCAAAGCAAACGAAATTGACATGCAAAGAAATATCTATTTGATCTATAAGCCGCTGTTATGGTTTTAATATGAAGTGCCCTCCCAAAGCTCCTCTGTTTCTTCAGGAATATTCAGAAGTAAAATGATTAGACTGTAAGAGTATAACCTAATCACTTTATCCAGGTATAAGTGGACTGACAGGATGGAAGCTGTAGGCACGTGAGTCATGGCTGGAGGAGGTGGATCACTGGTGGTGTGCACTGGAATGGTGCATTTTCCCTAAGGCCCCTTCCTCTCTCTGCTTCCTGACCCCAGTGTGATTTGAGCAACTTTCCTCTGTAGGACCCTTTGCTGTCTCACTTGGGCCCAGAACAATGGCATCGGCTATCTGTGGACTGAGACTTCTGAAACCATAAGCCCTCCAAAAACTTTTCATCTTCTAAATTGTTCTTGTTGGGTATTTCGGTTACAATATTGCAAATACCACCACAATTTTTGATTTCTTTATTTTTAGTGTAGCAAATCCTAGCAATACTTGATAGACCCAACTCCAGTTTTAGTATCTGAAAGTAATTGAACAAAATATGTAATTTTTCAAGCCATACTATCATAGAAAGCATCAGATGTAATTTTAAAAATTCTAGTGAAGCTCTTGGTTTTTAAAATAATAATTTAGTTTCAAAAATTTTATATCACTTAAGTGTTTAGAATAAAGTAATGTTTAATATGTGTAAAAACTGAAACTCATAAATTATAGACTATACAACTCATTTATTATTTATGTAATATTGAGAACCCAGTAATATATTAACTTGACTGAAATTTCTGTTTCAGGGATTGAGGAAACTTTAATGATGAATTCGATCTCATTTCTCATTTATGTACCTTATTCATTTATGCTATTGACCTTATCTCTTCTATAATAATAATTCAAAGTAGCCATATGAAGCTGTTGATGAAAGGCAGTCTTGGCCATTGTTATCGACATACCTTTGATCACTTCTCACTTCTCCCCAATCGCCTGCTGGAGTTTCTGATAGAAGGATGCCCCAAATAATATAAATAACCATCAAGAGAATTGAGATTTAAACATATGCTTTTTAATATATTTCACTCTTTCATATATTCTTTAGCAGCATTTGGCTAACAGCATACTAGGAGGAAGAAAATTATAAGATTCAATAAATTGTATGATACCATAAAAAGCATTATTATAATAAATCAGAACCTATATAGTCAAGATCAACTCTGTTTCTTAAAGGCAGAAACTTATAAAGCTATGGTGGTGATCAGACTGCTATAATTCATTAATTTTCACAGGCTCCTCATTTTTTCCAAGATTTAGATTTTTAATTACATATTAAATATTATTTGAAGTTTGTTAGCTGAGATCTCACCAATGGATTTGATGCTATTTATCCAAGAAATGACCTATTACACATTTTTGTAAATAACCAGTTGATCCCTGTGATTTTTTTTAACTTAAGCAGCTTAAAAACCTACAACCAAGAAGAAAGCATTATTTTTAAAAAATGTACCTAGAGATACAAAGATATCCAATTTCTCAGTAAAAGAGGAGATGTGCCACATTTTAAAATCATGAGGTTAGACGCTTTATATTTTGTAAATATGATTAAATCAATTTATGAATTTATGTAACATTGAAAATCTTCCCAGAGAAATGATTATGGGTCTAATGTGGATATTTCTCTTTGTGCTTGTCAGCCAGGAATTTATAACCCACTGAGTATATATTAAGTATAGACGCCATACTAAAATGTTGAAAGAGAGAGATAAATATAAATATTCCCTTCATCACCATAGTACAATTTAATTGGACTTACAAATTAATGTTTATTTCAAATATCTTAGAAATTCTTAGAATTTTATCTTACTAATTTGATAAGATTAGCATTTACTCTTTTATAGTTTATAATCTTTTATCCTCCATTTGGTTCATTTTACATGACAACCAGATAAATTAAAATTCAATGTTCCTTTATAACAATATATACATATGAACTAGAAATATGTTTATTTAATTTCATGCTAATATTTAAAAATAACATTATTTTGCCTTTTCTGAAAGAGATTATATCTAAGTGACTTGTCAATTCAATAACAAATATCAATTAATTACTTTCTTGAGTGAGGCACTCCACTAAACTTGTTACTAAGGAAGTACTGATTAATGGAACAAATAAAAACTACCTGAAGCAATATTTCTCATAGTCAGATTTTTGTGTCACTGGAAATTATTTATAAATATATCAGATCACATATTATACTTAAATTCATTCTCTCAATTAAGGTCCCATTAATTCAGAAGATTCAAAGGTACCCTAAAGGCTTGAAACATTTTGGTAATTCCTAACACTTAGAGATGCCAATTAATAAAACTGAAGAAAGATCCTGGATACCCACATTTTGAATAATACTCTGGTAATAATAATGCAGGTAATCAGTGGAATATATACTTTGTCTATGAAGCCAACTTACCACAATAAAGACTTCAGTAAACTCTGAAAAATATTTGATATCTCCCTACTTTATCTTTTCCTATCTCCTTTGTCCTTGACATTACCACCTTTTCACAAGGCCACAGAATTCTAAAATCTTAGAATTGAAAAGCTAATACAAATTTTCTAGTTAGTGTATTATTTCATTAGGAGAAAATATATAAGTAAAAGAGAAGTATTCTAACCATAAATTTTGGTGTGATACTTTAGCTATATGCTAGATAACAGCTGCCACACAGACATATTGCTCCTTTCTGAATACATTCTCATTGTGGACTGTGGCTTAAAAGTTTGTCATAAAAATCAGCATCTATGGTGAATCTTCTGCCATAAAACTGCCATGGAAAATTAGAGATGACAATGATAATATGAATTCAACTTCTTTATTTCAAAGATGAAAAAATATTAGACTGAATATTTTAAATTGCTCAAAAAGGCGCAGCCTTACTCTTATGTAGTAACCCTAACCCCAGAGAAAGTACTTCATATTTGTAAATGACTTTTGTGTTCCCAAAGCCAATTAGATTTTCTTCACATTTTCTATTGTTACAATAATTCCAAGTGCATTTATAGAAAAATGTTATTATCAGTTAGCTTTAATTTCATAATAGATTATTCTAAAAGTGGCCTTAAAACTCAAATATTTAGCCAGGCTCAGTGGCACATGCCTGTAATCCCAGCACTTTGGGAGGCTGAGCCAGGAGAATTGTAAGTTCAAAGCTAGCCTCAGTGACAGTGAGGTGCTAAGAAACTCAGTGAGACCCTATCTCTAAATAAAAACACAAAATGGGGCTGGAGATGTGGCTCAGTGGTTGAGTACCCCTGAGTTCAAATCCTGGTACCCTCCCCCAAAAATCTCAAATGTTTATTTATTAGCTAATAATTCTTCAGGTTACAGTTTGTTATGGGCTGGGATATCATTGTAGTGTGTGCCCGGCTCAGATGCACTCAGCTTAGCTTGCTTATTTGTCATCAGTTTGTAATTTTTCTGTAGGCTGGGTGACTGTTCCATAGGGCATACCTGTTCTTTTCTCTGCTGTGTCTTGTCTTCTAACAGGCTATCCTGGGTTCATTCACATGCATTTACAAGGTGCGCACTCCGAAAAAGACAGTGAACCTCAAACCACTCTTCTTTTCAAGGTTCATTTGACATCATGCTTGTTAATTGCCCTGAACAAGTCAGAAGGCCAGATTCCAGGAATGGGAAAAGTACTCTGCGTGTTGATGGGGGATCTGCTTTATCATTTGCAAGGATGATGGGGAAGATTTTTGTGGCCATTTTAATAAAGCATCATAATTGGATTATCTCTATTATTAATGTTGCTATTATGTGTTCAAGTATTTGAGTCCAGCAAACTGTATTCCATAATGTAAATAGAGCACAGTCTTGTAGGATTGTTCTTTCATTAGATTTTTCCTCTTCTAATAAGCTTAGTCTTTTTATTGGAATATGTAGTCCATTAACATTTAATCTTATTATTTGTTCATTTGTATTTGTGTCCACTATCCTATAGTCTGTCTGCTATTTGGTCAATCAGTTTTATGTTACCTTTACTATTTTTTCCTCTTTTTTCCTACTGTATTTTAGTTTGATTATTTCAATATTCTATTATTCTCTTTATTCATTTAGAAATTTTATTATTTAGAAATTTAATTAGTTGTCTTGTCAAAACCTAAGTTCTGAGTTTTGAAAATATCTTGAAGAATAAATGTTTTATTTTGTACTTGTTTGAAGGAATCAGGAAAGAAACAATGAAGTACATATATAATGAGAATTCTTTACCACATCTATGGCTAATGGGCAAAGGAAGAGATGGACTCATTATATGGGTGTTGCACAATGCATGGCCTTAATGAATGCAGCAATTGGCAGAAACTATTAGATCAGGGGAATATACCCAATTTTTATTCCCTTAACCTCAAATTTGATGCTCATGTTTTCTATTAATCAAAGATTTTTGTTTTTGCTGTTGACCCACTTCTAATCCAACCCATATTCATCTACCAGTATTTGGTTAATGTTTCATTTTCCTAATTTTGTCTTTTTTTTTCCCATTAGACTTGCAAACAAATTGCAGTTTACCAGACTTAAACTTTGTTGTTCCATAAGGTTTTTGTTTCAGCAGTCTTTTCATTCCATGACTGGTTATCATACATAGTCACTCCCACACAACCTTTAGCCTTTGGAATTCAAACACTGGATTAATCAAATTATTCAGTCTCTATCCACTACCACATCATTCCCTGCCCACCTATGAAGGGAGGTAGTCTACAGTCAGGGATAAGTGTCCAAGAGAGTGAACAGAGCATAGTTAAGCTACTTACAAGCAATAAATCATTGGCAAAAGCACTTTAGGGACTAGGTGAGAACTAATGGGAAAACAGAGGCAAGCACTCATTTAACATAGAGCTTGGTACATGATAAGTACTCAAAAAAAAAAAAAACTAGCTATAACTTCCTATAGAATGATGCATTGAGCAAAAGTGGAATTCTTACTTACATGCCCTGAGGTTCTCCACTGACTGTAACTGGCATATTACTAAAAATAACATTGATCTTTATTGTGTTAGTAGTACATATGCTTGTTGATTCACATAGGCAAATCTATTTTTAATGTTTTAATTTACTTTTGTTAATAGAATTACATCAAATGCAGTAGGTCATAATTATCCATCAGAAATAACAATCCATAATATAGTATGATATGTTCAATGCACATGTTTATATATGTATACATTTAAGTATGCATATACAACTTTAACTTCCTCTTTTTTGGTGCACCTATGAGAATAGAACTTCATACATGTGACTATACTGATATTCTCATGCTTTTTTCAATCAATTAAGAATTCCCTTTTCCAATGTCAGGTTGGATAATGATTGAATTTTTAGTAGATATTTAATTTGGAAATGTAAGAATAAATGTTAAAAGATGTAAAATATCACGTGCATAAAGATTATGGAGTGCAAGATAAATATGCTATTCAGCTTTTATAATAATCTCTTCTGAAATAAGAAAGTTCAGAAAAATTTATGGCTTTTGTCTTTGAAATTTACCTTTATTTCAAAGTGTGTGAAGCCATTATTGTTCCTTACACATTATTAAGGTTTAGAATTCAGCAATAGGATATTTTACACAGGGCAGCAAGCAGTTGGTTATGTACATATCAGTTGACTTCTGTATGGTAGAGGTGCTCAACTTCTACCCATATATCACTTTTTCTGTCCTGCAAATCAAACATCTCATTTGAAATCATTTCACCTATTTCACTTTGTGAGCTCTCATGTAAAATTATCAAACTGACTCACCATGTCAACATAAAATGTTGACTTAAGTAAATACCAGTTTATGCAAGAATATTACAACATTTATTAGAAAATAGTTCTGAAATCTAAGCTAGGTATATAGCAAGTTCATTTCAATATGTAAAACTGGGGAATATATTAACATATCTCTTAATTAGTACAGATAGCAAGGAGAGGGATTATCATTAGTAATACTGTCATCAGTATAACTGATCACCGATCAGTTCCTACAACTGATCACTGGTGGAAACTTCTTGACAATTTTTAGACATTTTGCTGTTTTCCTGTCTTTATGTGGTGAAAGCAACATGCTTGCTAAATTCTACTGCTCTAAAATTTTAAATTTATTACAACTGATGGCATATGTTGATGGATACAATGAAATGTAGGAGTGAAAATGCCTGGATTCTCACATAACTCTGTCACTTAGTATGTCATGTTAGTAATTTCAGTCAAGTCACTTTATAAGCTTGAGATTTTTTTAATCTGCCAAATTATGTAATTATTTTTGCTTTACTAATTTACCTTATGAGCTTTGTTTGTAATCAGAAATAATGTATGTAAAGTTAATTTGTATATAATAGTTGTTTAATAAATTTAAATATTCCTATTGTATAGATATGATAAAATTATAGTATATTATATTTTAACCATGCTAATGAACCTTAATTCAGGAGTTATGAAAAGCATTATGATTAATAAATTAATGTTTTTTTCTTTTGAGAATATATATCTTCATATTTTCTGTATCTTGGCACCTTTTAGTAATTCTCTAAATCAATGTTTAGAAAATTTATTTGGTAAGTTATATTATTACACATTTTGAGATGAAAGAAATTCAGAATCAGAGGATAATAATTTTTTTCAAGGTACACAACTAATAAGTTCCAGAGCCTAGACTTCAATCCTTGTCTCTTTGATTTCAATAAGTAAAACGTCTTATGATAGCCCCTTTTCTCTCACTAATTTACGAATCAGCATGGAATAAACATATCACATACAAACTGTCAAAGATAAAAACTAAGATTTTGAAATTCATTTATGAATCAGGCATCATTCATATTTTATAAAAGTCCAAATGTGAGTGCACTCTGTATATGAGAAACACCACTGCTTTGCAAAACAGGCCTTTTTTAGCATGGAATCACCATTTTGAAGAAATGGTGCTATTTGCCTAGTAATAAAATTCATATGCATATATTGAGAAAAAGCTGTCTCAAGTAAAGAGATCCCAATTAATCTTTAGCTAATTAGTGTTGTTCCACTTTTTGCAACTGGTTCCACTAGTGGCACTAGATTGTCAATAATTTTAAACCAAACTTTTGAAAATTATGTGTGTGTCTTCTTTAGGGTTGCTCAACCAAAGTGTTTCTTGGGGATAGAGTCATCTCAAGATTCAACTGGGCTATGAGTTTACCCCAAGTTCACATGCTTGTTGAGAGAATGCTGTTCCACATGGACTGATAAACTAAGGGCCTTCATTCTTCAGAGACTGTTGGCCAGAGGCTGCCTTCAGTTCTTTCCCTCAGTTCTTTTCCACTCTCTAATATGGCAATCTCCTTCTTCAAGGAGTGCAAGCCAAGGAGAAAATAGAAAGAATCTAATAATAAGATGCTAATCATATTATTTTGTAAAATAATCATGGAAGTAACATCCTATCATCTTTGCCATATTTTTTGGTTAGAATCAAGTCACTAGGTATAAGCCACACTCAGGGGGAGAGTCATTTATACTAGAAACCATGGGGCTCATCTTAGAAATTTGACTATGAAAGTTATATTTATAGTGATATAGAACACTGATATGCCTAATAAATCTGATCAAATACAGGAATGCTGAATTTTGTTGCTTTGCTCTTCGTATATTTGTCAAATCATTAATTCAAAATACATTTGAACTCTCCCCCTACCCAAGCCTATCACTATGACTCATATAATTCAGAATCTTACTCTATCCTTGCATCAAAACCCATTTCTCCATGCATTTTACCTTCCACATATAGGATGAGTGAGGATACATTGTGACCAAATATGGTTAGTGAAGATAAGGGTAAACGTAGGATGTGATGTGAAGAAATGATGTAACAAGATGGGATGCAAGCCATGGGAGAGCATTAGGGTTCAAGATACTAAAGGTATTGCTGAGCAAATTCCTGGTGCTTATGTTAAAGCAAGCATGTCAAGGATGACTCAAAAAGAGCAGTAATGCTCTTTTTTCCTTTAGTTTTAGCTAATAGTTTTAGTTTACTTAAGATTTACTGAGTCTCCTAACACATACCAGATATTTCACATTTAATTAGTTGAATCCCCATAATACATCTCATGAAGTTGTATTAACAATGACACTTTGCAAATGAGAAATTAACATCATTTGTTTAGTGCATTTAAAAAAGTGACTGAGCCGGGCGCAGTGGCGCAAGCCTGTAATCCCAGCACTTAGGGAGGCTGAGACAGGGGAATCGCGAGTTCAAAGCCAGCCTCAGCAATGGCGAGGTGCTAAGCAACTCAGTGAGACCCTGTCTCTACATAAAACACAAAATAGGGCTGGGGATGTGGCTCAGTGGTCGAGTGCCCCCGAGTTCAATCTCCAGTAGCAAAAAAATAAAATAAAATAAAATAAAAATTAAAAAGTGACTGAACCAAAACTCATTACTCATTTCTACTATTTCTTCAATGTCCCCAGCTGTAAGGACATATTAAATTATTATTGAAATATTCCTATTAATTTTGATGGAAATTTGGGGCAGAATTAACATAGAATCCAGATGCTTTCTGTAGTACTCACTCTGACTAGCAGCATCTCCTTGATATTATCAGTTTTCCAATGCCTTATGTACATGTTTCTGGAATTAATCAGAAAATCACATATAAGCATTCAGACAAAGTAAACTGTATTATCTTTGAACTCAAATTCCAAAACTCAGTCTACGAATGCTATAGTTACTTGACTAGGGGTTACCAGGCTTGCATATTTTCTGTTACATGGTTGTATCTCTGACTAGTTTCAAATTTCTTTCTCTTTTGGGTTCAGTTTTCAGTGTTAAAAATCTCATTGTAAGTTTAAGCTCATTATTTATCTACTGACCTTTCCTTTATTGAAAGTAACTCAAAGCAATTTCTATAGCAAACAAGGTCATAAATTGAAAATAAATCATGTCAAAGATGTGAGCTCTGAACAGAAACTAAAATAATGTTAATTCATAGAAACTTAGCAAGCAAAGGGTATTGAGGATTATATATTCTAAAACAAAAATTCTCTCCATGACATCCTTGACAAGGGACCATTGTAAGTTTTCCTTTTGAAGCATCTCTCTTTTATTCCACAGTAGGATATGGCAGTTTCAAAAAGTAACAATTTATTAACAGTGCTAAGAGAGCCTTCTATGAGATCAATCCCAGCTCTCTAAATTCTATGACACTCATGGTAGAAATATGGCAAATATGGTTTTGTAGATTTCTGTGGACAGCTTCTATTGAAAAGATTAAGTCATTGTTCAACCATGACTCTGTATCCCTGAATTGATCTTCAGCCAGTCATGTACCTATATTTCTTATATCTTCAAAAAAAGTGTGACCATTCCAGGGTGCACATCAGCACAGAGTAATGGTGTTTGGTCAGAGGCAGACGCAGAAAACAGTCTCCCGTTGGCCGCCCGCAGCCACCAAGCCAAACCCGCCCCTCGCCGCCGCCTGTGGTGCCTCAGTCCCCTGACTCCTGCCCGCAGCGCCGTGGCGCAGGAACCCTACCAGAACGTTCGCTCAGGAAACACTTCCCGAATGTTCGTCTCTCTCTCCCCTTCCCCAGCCTTCACCGTCACCACCCGGGGCCAGCCCGCCCACCCTAGCACTCGCCCCGAACGCAGCATGTGCACCGAACATGCCAACATGGCAGCCCCCAGTAGTCTGTACGGAAAAAATAGCGAACCTCCAAAATGAGAATCGCCATGGCTCTCGGCTCATCTCGGAAGGACTCTGAGCTCACCAGCCTCACCTAACCAATCCCAGAGGACACTGGACTCTGGATCAACACCTCTTCCTGGCTTCAAGCCTGCCTTTTCCGGATGGGGGAAGGCCTTTAAAGTCCTGTGTAGCACGAGGTACGGAGCCATTTCTCCGACCTGTTCCAGCCTGATGACTGGGTGGGGCAGCTGGTCCGAGAGTGTATTTCCCAGAATAAAAGCCTGTTTTGGTCCTGTTTTACTTCCATCTGGTCGTTCAGCTTACAAATGGTTCTTTCACATATTATTTATCTACATGTAAGAGCAGTAAGCATTCAGAACAGACTTTTTAAATGTATAGGAGCTAAATTAGCTTATTCTTAGAAATTATTCCTAACTTTAAAAATTAATATATAATTTATATGCATTCATATGGATTAAAAGGTAATATTAAAATCATAAAGTTATATAATGTACAGCAATTTTGAGATTTTTATTTTTTGATTTTAATAAAAATTATTTTAAAAATATTGCAGTGAAGAATACAATTGAAATTCACTCACATTGTCCTCTAGGATGAAGGTACTACTGTGTTTTATAAAGAGCTGGAAATATCAACTCAAGGCCTTTTTTTCCCCTTGAGTCATGGTTCTCACTATGTGGCCCCGGCTGGCCTCCAGCTTTCTATTCTGTCTCAGCCTCACAAGAAGGTGTGATTGTAGATGCACATTACTGCCAGCTCCCAAGGCCTCCTGATAGGCACATTGAAGGGCATAATTTGCAACATCCTTAGCATAGAAAAGGCATGTTATTGCTGAGAAGAGCAGAACTAGGCCTCTAAAGAATTAATGTATTTTCTAAATAAAGGCCTGTGAATGAAAACTTGAAAAACTGTACTTTCAGATTAAAATGTTCAAATACTCCAAGGTATTAATACTACTACTTTTTAGTAAAACAAAACAAAAATAGCAAATACACTGCTTCTCCACACATTTCCACATTTGATGGACACCTTGAGGTTTTTGATTCATCAGCAACATCTACAGAGGCTGTTGTCTCCCAAGGAAGCTGATGGATCAGTTTAACTCACGTGGCTTAAGCCTAAAGATTGCTCAGAAATACTGAAGAATATTTTGCAGGATGTTACATTGTTAAGATCCTAAAGTAACAATCAGGGACTAAAACAAGAGAAATATGAGTTACTTATGGTAATGAAACTATATTCTTCCTAAAGGATGATGGGATCTCTGTTACATATAAACATTCCAAAAGAGCAATAGTTTTTATAATTTTTATTTTATTTATATGAAGTGCTGAGAATCAAATCCATGGCCTCTCACATACTATGCAAGCGCTCTACCACTGAGCCACAACCTCAGCCCATTTTTATAAATTTTTATTCCTCTGAAGACCAAATTTTTTTTGTACTCTTAGACATATTTTACTATAATATTGGTAAGATCAAATGGAAATTTGTGTAAAGTTCTTTAAATTTGTCTTATATGCAGATTTAAGAAATGGCAGTTACTAAAGTAGAATATGAGGAATTTACACATCATTTAAACAGTGAAATCATGATATTCTTGAGTTTTTAGGAAGAACACCATCACAAAAATTAGAAAGTTGAATAAAAGGTAAGCAAAATGAGTGAAAGCAAAGTTAGTAATGAAGGTTTATAGTAAACATGTAGAAAAATGATGGAATGTATAAGGTTCTGGGGAAAGACTAGAACGCAAATTCAAGAAACAATTAGGAAAGTAAATCAGTAGGAGCTGTTGACAGTTGCACCAAACAGCACGAGACAGAAATATCATATGTAATTTTCTCTCTCAAATTTCTCAGTGGAAAATAAAAAACTACACTGATGTGATATTATATCACATATATTATTATATGTAATATCACATGTGCAAAATTTTGCAAAAATCCTTGAGGTGATATAGAAGATACCACTTAGTCCATGCCCTATATCAACTCAGTCCACATCAATTCACCTGCATCTACAGTTCAAAGTATCCAGCAGGCTGAAAACCCTTGTCTGAAGGATTTTCAATGCTCTGAGAGTTTGTTTCACCCACCAATGTAGGCTCAAGGTGGTAAATGGGGAAATTTACATACCCACACTGGCAAAGTCCTCAACTAATAGAGGCTGTCATTGGTAATTGCCCCGGGCTTTTGCTTTCTGGTGAGACAATTGTGATGTCTCACCCATACAACTTATCCTAGAGTGTTCCCAGTATGATTGAGTCCCTCTATCCTATACTGGAGAAATGCTCATTAACACACACATTTTCATTATTTCAATGTCTCACTTCCCAACTCACTTATGCTTCTTGGGATTGCCTTTCAAATTAATATGCATATTTCATCATTATCTTCTTTTGAAAAACAAAAACAAAAATTTTGGAAGGAGGGAGGGATGAGTAGATTGAAAATTAAGAGAGCTGCCTGAAGTTGCATTTACAGAAGAGTCTTTCAATTAACTTCAGAAATTGTATCACTCACAGGTCAGATGCTAACAAGGAACATACCTTTGATGTAAGAGGGGTGGAGATAATCCCTGGCGTGGTACTAACATCTGACATGGCATAGCTTCCCAATTACTAAGATGCTTATCTGTGTTAGATAAGGATAAAATACAGCTGGACATGCACTGGCTTACACAAATGCCTCAGCACTTGAAAGGCATGAGACAATAATAATTAAAAGGATTGGGAAGTTGACTGACATTTTCTGAACAAGCTTTAACCAGAATAACAGACAGGCAATGAGCTAGCCTCCTGCTGGGGAAGAAGATCATTGATGGTTTCTGAGAAGAAATGAATATAAATTAAGCTTTTAAATGGAACTGACAAATATGTTGCCAGTAGTAAAAGTGAGAAGCTCTCACTATATGTGGGGAAAACTATAAACAATTCTCTGTAGACTAAAATCAGAGGCTGGAGACAAATCTGGACAAGATGTTCAAAGTCAGGTCAATGAGACAGATTTTTGTGCCATTGTAACAAATTTGTACTTCATCCTATAGATAATGTGGGCTGATTCTTGCAGGCTTTGTTATCTACTAAACACACAAAAATGTCTGTCTATTTTCTCAATTTGCACATAAGTAGTACCATCCTAGATGCACAAGAAGGAGTAAATTTACTATATTTTAGTGGACATCTAATAACAGTAGGAATTCCTTCTCTTCCAGAATCCTATTTCAAAAAGGACAAAGGTCTTTATAATGAAGAATACCACAGCCTTAGTTTTAAATATACCATTCTTTTGTTACACTTCCATTCTATGACCCAGAAAATGAATAGGATAATATGATTCTCCTCCTTCTCTCATGTTCACAGAATAAAACAAAATAAAATAAATAAAAATAAAATAAAATAAAAATAAAAATTACCTGCAACAAATACTAGACTTCTTGACAAAGTATCTTAAACAACTCATGAAAGATTACTCTATTGTGTGAAATGAAAAGAGAGTTCTCTGCTATTCCATTTTAATTATACATCTAATATTAAAAACAATGACTCGTATGCAAAATGCAATTTTATAAAACATGTTAAAATTCAAAACCTTAAAATCAAATTTGGGGATCTGAATTGAAAATTGTGTTTTTTTTTCTTTTTTGCAGTATGCAATATTTCTTAATCCGTTCAGGTTGCTATAACAGAATACCATAAATGGGGCAACATAAAAAAAAAAAAACAGAAACTTATTCCTTACAACTCTAAAAGTTGGAAAGTTCAAGATCAAGGTGAGAACAGATTCAGTGTCTGATAAGGGTTTATTTCTTGGTTCATAGTCAGACATCTTGTAGTGCTCTCAATGGCCGAAGGGAAGAATTCTGGACTCTCCTGTCCTTTACAAAGGCACTAATTCCTTTAGACAGTGTTCCTCACTCATGTCCTAATCCCATCACAAAAGTTCAACCTCCAAGTACTGTCAATTTGGGGTTTAGATTTCAACATATAAATATTTTATAAAGAGCACAAATATTCATTCTACAGTACAATATTTGAGAAATTTGTTTCTGTTTGATTTCTGCTTTTCTAAGTATCTATTATAATTTAGCTAACAAAAAACACTAAATGAAGAAAACAGGATGCTAAATGAAGAAAACAGGAAGAAAATTGTTCAGAGTTCCTACCTAAGGTAAGAATGTTCATAATAACTTTGACTAGATGATGAAGTCAACAAATAAATGCATTCTCTCTCTAATTCTATGAGTTATTTAAACTTTATTCCAAAATAGTACATTTATAGCTATGTGTTGAATAAGTAATACATATTGATTTTAATTATATTTTCACAAACTAATCACCAGAAACCAACTAAGATTAAGGTAATATTATATGTTTCCTATGATTTGAGAGATTAAATAAAAAGACAAAAAATAAGACTTAAGCTGTAATTATCATGATTCACTAATCTTCTGCCAAAAAAAAAGTAGCACTCCAAAATCTCACAGACTTAAATCAGCAAAAGTATTATCTTTATTATTATTTTACCTTCTGCCCCCAATCTACACCAAATGTACAACACAAGAGAGTTGGGCAATGGTGGGTAACACTGCTTCAAATAGCTAGCACAATCCAGGCTGATTGGGGTTTGATAATATGATTGACATTTGCTACAGCTTTGAACGAGAATATTGCTAACCTCCACCTATTATCCTATAATTAATCCTACAGATGGCACTTAATATTTTTTCTATAGTCCATTGGCCAGAAACTGCCACGTTTCCACCATGTTGCAAGAAATCTTATGATTTTTAATATTCCATGTGTTCAGGAAGAAGAGTAAATCTGGAGTCTAAGCTTTAGTAACATCTAATATGTATGTTCTCTTGCTAAGAACTGTAATCCTCAGTTTTAAGGTAGAAACCAAAAATATCATATCATCTTCTCTATAATGAATTAATTTGTTTAAATCTCATGTCTTGAAGTGATCTCACATAATAAATCTATCTACTTATCTACCATTCACAGACTTATTTCAGAGAGGTGCTATTAGAAAAAGTAGATGTTGTCACAACCCCCTTGAATTGATGCAAGCAATCATTGCCAAGGAGCTAAAAAATACATTTGTTTACATTTGGTGAGTAATGCACATACTCAGATGTGTAGGAGCATCTCCATACCTTCCCACCACTCCCTTCCATCCTTCCCCATTCTATGCTAATAGACTGTGCTCTTGCCAAAGAGCACCCCTTTGTTTGTGACCTTTGGATCTGATTGGTCCAACAAGTGTATTTAAGCTTCTATAGTTTCCGGAATAAATGGTGTTCTTTGCTCCTCGCTCCGGTGTGTTTCTTGTCCCAGGTATCTCTGCATCTCGCTGAAGCGAAGCAAAATTTTACCTACACCCCGGGGCCTGGAGAGATTGGCTCCGTGGATCGCCACTGTCCAGACCCCTTTTTGTCTAACCCAGGGACCCCTTCTCCGTCTCTCATGGACTCCAACTCGTCAAGAAGCCATGTGGCCCTCCGACCCCCCTTATCAAAGCGACACAGATGAGCCTGGGATTTAGCAAAAATAGTCTGAAATGAAGTACATATGTCAAGTCAATTTTACTAACTATGGAGTAATAAAATCCTTGAATTCTCAAAATAAATTTTTAGTCTTTATAATAACAACTTGGTTTAAATATTTTTTTCTTCATTTCAACTACTATCAATATTCTTTGTATTTTATATTTCTCATTGATTATTTAAGACTATTTACTTAGTAAATACTTACAAGTAAATACTTATCAACATTTATAAAGTAATAAACTACTTAACTTTGTAATAACAAAAATATAAAATTATATATATATATATATACATATTTCCCTATCAAAGTGTTTAAAATAGTAATAAACTATGTCACATACAAAGTTTTGTCATCTGACCTTCATTTTTCCATTTATGAAGCACAGGCATTTTTCCTTTCCATTTGTGTGTTTGCTGTAGTCCTTTTAATTTTCAAGAACTTTTCCTTTGTATTCACAGCTGGGCTAACTTTTGGCACAAAAGGCCCAGTTTTGGGCCACTTTAAGCTTTCAACATGCCTTCCTCATTAAGCTTAATGATTGTGAGCCTTTGATTTCAAGTGAGAGATGGGTGACCCTTCCTTTCAAGTGAGCACTTAAAAACCACTGTAGAATATTAATTGTTGTGTCTCAAGGAATAGGGAGGGCCAAGGAGGAGAGAGATTGGGAATAGATGTTTGGTGTGGAAGTGGTAACACACACAATATTTATCAATTAAGTTGCCTATCTTATAAAGGCATGATTTGTGGTTTCCCAAACCAATTTCAAAAGTAACATCAAACACCATTGATCTCTACTTCCAATATTTCAGTATTTGCATGTAAAAATGCTGGAGAATTTTATGTTGATTTTTTTTTTTAAATTGGGAAACTTCAACAAATACTCTCAGTAGTTCTAAGAGTACAAAGATGGAATTCCTGTGGCTTTTCAAAAATAAAATACCTAGAATTAATTTTAATGGAAGAAGGGAGATACATCTATAATAAAAATAATTAAGCATTTATGAAAGAAATTGAAGCAGGCACAAAAACTAAAAAGACATCTCATGCTCATGAATTAGAAAACTCAATATTGTTATAATGTTCATACAACCCAAAGTGATCTACATATTCAATGTGCTCTCTATAAAAATACCAATGGCACTATTCCCATAATTAGAAAAAATCCTAAAATTTATTTAGAACCACAAAAATATTTCCAAATTAATCCAAAACAAAAAGAAAAAAGCAGCAGATATTATACTTCCAGATATCAAAATATAGTATGGGTTTGGGGGGTGGGGTATGGCTCAGTGGTAGAGCAGTTTTCTAGCATATATGAGTCCCTGGGGTCAATTCCCAATAAAACACACACACACTCACATACACACAAATATATGCAATAGATATAGATAAGTGAGTAGGTATGTAGGTAGATACAAGCGGTAAAAATCATAACAGTAAGGTATTTTCATAAAAACAGACACATAGACCAAAGGCAACAGAATAGAGAGGCTAGAAATGACATCTTACAGCCAACTGAATTTCAATAAAGGCATTAGAGCAGTCTTTTTAAAATGATGTTAGGAAAACTGGACATCCACATGCAGAAAATGAAATTAAACACCTCTCTCTCACCAGGTGTAAAAATCAACTCAAAGTGGATTCACAACTTAAATGTGAGATGTGAAACTATGAAACTACCAGAAGAAAAGCCAAAGGAACTGCTTCTGGACCAAAGGAACTGCTTCTATATAGGGAAGTATATTTTGGACATGACCTCTAAAACAAAGGAAACAAAAGAAAAAAAATGAACAAGTGGGATTATATCAAACTAAAAAGCTTCTGTTCATTAAATGAAGTAATGAATAGAGAGAAAAGATAACCTACAGAGTGAAGGAAATTTTTTATGAACCATACTTCTGATATTGAGTTATTTGAGTTCCCCCATATATTCTGGATATTAACTCCTGAATCAGAATATATAAGGAGCTCAAATAACTCAATATGGAAAAACAAGTAACTCTACTTAAAATCAGGCAAAATTAAAGATAGTTTTCAAGAGGAAATATACAAGTGATCAGTGGGTATATAATAAAGTGTTCAGCATTAGGGAAATACAATCAAATATAATCAAAATTATGCGACAGCACCCTATCCAAGTAAGGCTGTTATCAAAAAGACTAAATATAACAAGTGCCATTGATGTGATGAAAGGGAAAGATTGCTTGTTGTTGGTGGGAACCTAATTTAGTATAGTCGTTATAAAAATATATATAGTACTTCTTCAAAAAATTAAAAATAGGACTGCCACATAATCCAGCATTTCCACAATGGGGTATATTTCCAAAGGAAGTGAAATGAATATATCAAAGAAATATCTTCAGTCCTGTGTTCATTGAAGCACTCTGCACAATAACCAAGAGATGGAAACAAGCTATCACCTGATGAATGTGCTACATATTCACAATGTAATACTACTCAGCTCTAAAAAAAAAAAAAAATGAAACACTACTATTTATGACAACATAGATGGAACTGGAAATACTTATATTAAGTGAAGTTATGCAGGCAGAGAAGCACGGATGCTGCATGCTTTCACATGGAATCTAAAATAGATCTCATGGAAGTCGAGAGTAGAATGGTGATTTACAAAGGCTGGGAGAGGAGGACAGAGGAAGGTCTGGGGAAAGATTGGTTAGTGGGTACTGAGGAACAGTAGATAGAAGTACAAATTCCCAGCATATTCTCACTCAATAGCATGATTATAGACACTATTAATGACTATATATTTCAAAAAGGCAGAAAATTAGTTTGCATGTTTTCTTCATAGAAAGGACAAATATTTAAGAAGATAGATACATTAACTTGATTTAAGTACTGCACAATGTATTCATGTATCAAAACATCACATGGTACCCCATTAAATATATATTATTTTTATATTTTAACATATCAATTAAAAGAATAAATTTAAATTTTAAAATGATCATTGATCACAGATGACCATTAACAGATACAATAATAATGAAAAGTTTGAAATATTGCAAAAATTACCAAATATGACAAGACATGATGCAAACCCATGCTATTGAAACAATGTAGCTGATAGACCTGCTTGAGTCATGTTTGCCACCAATCTTCAATTTTTAAAAATTTTAATATCTATGAAGTGCAAGAAAGTAAAGTAAAATAAAACAAGGTATGTATGTAATACGAAAAATATCGATTTTGACAATATTGATTCTGCCTATCCAGGAGCATGGGAGATTTTTCCATCTTCTAAGGTCTTCTTCAATTTCTTTCTTTAGTGTCTTGTAGTTTGCATTGCAGAGGTCTTTCGCCTCTTTTGTTAAATTGATTCCCATGGTTTCTTTTTTTTTTGAGGCTATCGTGAAAGGGATAGTTTTCCTAATTTCTCTTTCAGAGGGCTTATCACTGATGTATAGAAATGCAATTGATTTATCAGTGTTTTTATATTCTGCTACTTTGCTGAATTCATTTATTAATTCTAGAAGTTTTCTGGTAGAATTTTTTGGATCCTGTAAGTATAGAATCATGTCATCCACAAATAATGATAGTTTGAGTTCTTTTTTTCCTATTCGTATCCCTTTAATTTCTTTCATCTGTCTGATTGCTCTGGCTAGAGCACTAATCTCCAGAATATATAAAGAACTCAAAAAAACTTAACACCAAAAAAACAAACAACCCAATCAATAAATGGGCTGAACAGACACTTCTCAAAAGAAGATATACAATCAATCAACAGACATGAAAAAATGTTCAACATCTCTAGCTATTAGAGAAATGCAAATCAAAACTTCCCTAAGATTTCATCTCATACCAGTCAGAATGGCAATTATCAAGAATACAAACAACAAGTATTGGTGAGGTTGTAAGGGGAAAAGCACACTCATATATTGCTGGTGGGACTGCAAGTTGGTACAACCAATCTGGAAAGCAGTATGGAGATTCCTTAGAAAACTTGGAATGCAACCACCATTTGAGCCTGCTATCCCACTCTTCAGTATATACCCAGAAGACTTAAAAACAGCATACTACAGTGCTGCAGCCACTTCAATGTTTATAGCAGCTCAATTCACAATAGCTAAACTGTGGAACCAGCCTAGATGCCCTTCGATAGATGAATGGATAAAGAAACTGTGGTATATATACACAATGAAATATTACTCAGCAATAAGAGAGAATAAAATTATGGCATTTGCAGGTAAATGGATGGAGTTGGAGAATATCATGCTAAGTGAAGTAAGCCAATCTCAAAAAACCAAATGCCAAATGTACTCTCTGATAAGTGGATACTGATCCATAATGTGGGGGAGGACAAGAGAAGAATGGAGGAACTTTGGTCAGAGGTTTGGGAGGGGAGGGGGCTTGGGAATACTAAAGATGGTGGAATAAGATGGACATCATAGCCCTAGCTTTATGTATGACTGCATGTATGTTGTGATTCTACATCACATACAACCAGAGAAATGAAAATTGTGCTCCATCTGTGTACAATGAATCAAAATGTATGCTGCTATCATGTATACCTAAGTAGAATAAATAAATAAAGAAAATTTTAAAAATATCAATTTGTTTGTTTTGTTCTGTTTTAAGGATAGGATCTCATAAGGTACCCAGGCTGGCTAGATTCAAGCAGTTCTACCACCTCAGTCTCCTGAGTAGCTGGGACTACATAGGTATGCACTCATTCTTAGTTCAAATAATTTTAAATCAATTTGTTCTCATTCAGTGACTTTTATAAGTAGATTAAATTAAACCTTTTGTACATTTCCTATTTAACAAAATACTTGAAAGATTGATGTATCTTGTAGGATTGTGTCAGGTAATATTTAAAGATTGATATGTATCTTAAAAGTCTTATAAAGTACATTGTATCATTTTCCCTTAGAAGTCTCAGAGATTAAGACATGCAAATATTTTTAAAAGTACACGCATATGAGGATTATGTGTGGTAACTGCAAAATGCATTCATACATATTGTTTGAAGTTCCATAGAAACTTTTATGTTAAATATTCAACAGAATTAAAAATATTACTTCTATGATTTTGATTCCTCTGGTCCAGTGTTTTAGAGTTGAGAGATCAATCAAAGGACTACTTCCATTTCAAGGTGAATTCTATACAGTGCTCTATTGGAGTCACCTCAAGTTTCAACTTTGCTTAACCAACTACATACAAACTTTTCCCTCCCCCAAAATTTCATAGGTTGTTGAGAATAAAGATAAATCTGGCACCATGTGATATTTTGAAGTTTCCTGTTACAACGAAATGAAAATAAACGAATAATAAATTATCACTTTTCTGTTTGATTGAAAATATATACAACATAGCAGTGCAAACATAATGATACTTTATAAAACTGAAAATAAAATGGATAATAAACCCACAAAGAATATTCCTCTAAGTCAAAAGGAAAAAAATAGGATTATTTTTTAATTTCATAGATTTGATTTGCCTCTCACCTAAGATTATTTGAAAACTGAATATTTTAAGATAGATTAACTAAAGAGAATGAAGAAGAAAGTCACTTATTAGATCTGTCATAGCCCATTTTCTGTTGCTGTAAACAAATTCCACATGTTGGGCAATTTATAAGAAAAAATATATGGTTCTCAATGGTGAGAAGTTCAAGATAGTGTGACCACCACTGGTAAGGTCTTCCTTGCTGGAAGGGGCTCTCCTCAGAGTTGAGACAGTCCCCTGGGTTGTGCCATGAGAAGGGGCTCAGCATCCTAGTTCAGATCTTTCCTCCTCTTCTTGTAAAGCCAGAGTCCATTGGATTAGGGCTCCATTCTTACAGTTTAATTATCTACCAAAGGTTTCACTTGTACATACCATAACTAGATCAAGATTCCATAGTCTTAATAACTCACAGTGGGGTTTGAAATTCATTATCAGTTTTGGGTGAGAGGGGTTTAAATCATAGCAGATTCTCTAAGGTGCTATATCTATTAACCATTCTACTCTTTTATAATCTCAGCATATAAGAAAAATAGGGCTAAGATAAATAAGTTGACGGTATGATCTGAAAGTCAGTGATCACAGTCACAATCCTATAATGTCTTAAGCACACTAGTAAATTTCTATACTTCACAGAGTTCATTTTTTTGAAAAATAGTCCCCTAAGTTAGAAAGAAAACATTATCATTATACCCAATTTTAAAAAGATTATACAGCCAGGAGTGGCTAACTTAGTTATCTGAGTTTTTGTAGGCAAGTAGTTTAGATAGTCTAAGATTTTTAAAATATTTAACCACACTCCTTTCAGATGTGACATTTTTTCATTGATTAATAATTTACATTAGATGCAAATGCAAGTATTATTTTATATAGCTCATTCAAATATTTTTAAATAAATTTATTTTAATATGCTTTTAATGGAGTACATTATCTTTCATAGTTCTCCAGTATGTGAAATTTCTACATATTTGTAAAGAAATTTATCAACAAATAAAAATATGAATAATGTTCATACTGCTTCATATAGACATTTTTATTATATCTCAAAAAACAATAAACTTCATTTTTGTGGGTATTAGTTTAAATATCTTAGAACAACACAAGGCACTTGTTTTATAAGAGAATTGTTACTAATAACTAATAATAATTTTCAAAGCTGAAGTTTGGGACATAAATTCAACAGAGTTGTTCTTGATTCCTACCCACATATATTTGAACTTTTTTAATGTCAACTTTCCTTGTTTGTTTTATTTTATATGTTGTCTTAGGTAGACTCTCAAAGTGTGATGAGAACTTCATTCTTTGTTTAAACTAGAAAAAAAATGCTCCTTTATGTAATAAATGAGATCTACTGTTAAGTTATGTTTGCTGTATCTTGGCTGTGGGCCATGAATAACCAGCTGATTGATTGCCTGGCTTGACTGATATATCATCTGCTAATTCCTAAGGCACAGGAGAGGAGAAATAATAAAAAATAAGCTCTCCAGTTTTGTGTATGGGACTAGTTCATTTTAGCTCTGTTTTTAAAGATTTATTCTCATCCTTCTAACATAAACTATGCAATTTAAAAATCAGTTTTTAAAACTAGAGGAAACATAAATATCAATATAAAATTATCCTCAACATTAAAAATCAATTATGACATGTCCCCTTTATTTCTGATTTTCTAAATAAAAACATTCATTTTTGCAGGTATTTTTTTTTATTTAGGCTTACATGTTAACAGTGTAAATTGTTTCATTGTACATAGATAGAGGATAACATATCAATTCTCTAGTTGTAAGTTGTATAGAATCACAACATATATGCAGTCATACATAAAGTTAGGGCTATGATGTCCATCATATTCCACCACCCTTGCTGTCCCCATGCCCCCTCCCCCCTTACACCCCTGTAAACAGAGATCCACCATTGTTCCCATGTCCTTCCCCACATTATGGATCAGCATCCACTTATCAACGAGTACATTCGGCATTTGGTTTTCTGAGATTGGCTTACTTCACTTAGCATGATATTCTCCAACTCCATCCATTTACCTGCAAATGCCATAATTTTATTCTCTCTTATTGCTGAGTAATATTCCATTGTGCATATATACCACAGTTTCTTTATCCAGTCATCTATCGGAGGGCATCTAGGTTGGTTCCACATTTCTATACATCAGTGATAAACCCTCTGAAAGAGAAATTAGGAAAACTATCCCATTCACAATAGCCTCAAAAAAATAAAATATTTGGGAATCAATTTAACAAAAGAGGTGAAAGACCTCTACAATGCAAACTACAAGACACTGAAGAAAGAAATTGAAGAAGACCTAAGAAGATGGAATAATCTCCCATGCTCCTGGATAGGTAGAATCAATATTATCAAAATGGCCCTACTTCCCAAAGCGATATATAGATTCAATGCAATACCAATTAGAATCCCAATGTCACTCCTTATAGAAATAGAAAAGGCAATCATGAAATTCATTTGGAAGAATAAGAGACCCAGAATAGCCAAAGCAATCCTTAGCAAGAAGAGTGAAGCAGGAGGCATCACAATATCTGACTTCAGATTATACTACAAAGCTATAGT